>JAHHZJ010003054.1:0-34648 GCA_021437245.1 Aegilops speltoides | reverse complement strand
GTGTTAAGTTGCTTCGCAGACCTCGTGCATCGGGCAAAGGGCGCGCAAAGTTAAAGTTAGGATTGGTGTACAGAGATAGCTGAAGATGGGAGAATGCGCCCCAAGGAGGCCACGGCTCTTTCTCATCCACAAGCTCACGAGCCTCTCGGCCTTGTTCTCCAAAGGCCACGACATCGGTGAAGAAGCGGAGGTGGTCGGGCGAATCTCGGCGTGGGGATGAGGGGCATGCTCATCGAGATGGTGCCGAGTGCCAGTTGGCCTCGCCCCGAGGTCCCGGCATGGGAGCGTGCTCACGCAGTAGCGTCACGGCCAAGCGCCTCCTCCCTGCTCTATTGCGCCGAAGGACTCGGCAGCAGCGACCACGCTGAAGTGGGAGCAGCTCGGCGCGGCAGAGGCCATCTCGGCTCAAGACAGAGATTAGAGCGGCTGCAGTGATTTCTCTCGCTTGTTCCGCCCAGCCAACCTTGACCTAAGCGCAACGCCTCCCCGCTGCTTCGCTTCCACGAGCTTCAGCTTCAGTTCAGATTCATCGGGCGAGGTCAGCCGAGCCTCCGCCACCCTACGGCTGACCTCCTCTGGCTTCGCCTCGCTGACGGACGCATCCTCTCGCTTGAGTGACTTGGCGCCCTCATCTCCAACGACGAGCTCAAGACTGCCTTCCTCGCTACTCAGACTTCCTCCTCATCGGGTGGCGCCACCCATCGACGCCAGGCAACCTCAAGGCTTCCATTCATCGCTTCCAAGGAAGCGATCAGGGCCTCGAGCTTTTGCCAAGACTTCAACGACCCCTGGCGGTGGTCCGCCACCGCCTCCTCCAGGTCTTGCCACCGTGCCAGGCAGCCATGTTTTCTCGGCCTCGCATTGGCGTTCGCGATGGAGGCTCCCAAGGTTGATGGCTACCTCATTTGGCGCCATTCATCCGCCACCAAAGGCCCTCGCCTCGAGTCGAGCATCGATGTCCACGAGTTATTCCCAAGTTGGCTCAAGGCACCATTGCCTCCTCGAAGAGTTCGTGGCGGATGGCGCCCACGGCGCCAGCAAGCTCTAGCACGGGTCGATCCATCCTCCACCCCAGCGTATATGAGGAGTTCGAGCGTCCACCTCCCCAACCGAGGGCTGGGGCGGGCGCCTTCCTAGTCGCCTCGGCCTCGACAGAGGCCTAGAGGGGTGGAAGCTCGCGGTTGGAGGAGAGGCCAGATCAAGCCATCCACCACCATCAATGACCAGGAGGAGCCCTAGGCACACCCCCGCACTCCAAAGTAAACCCCAAAGAGGAATGGCAAGAGCGCTGGCTCGGGCACTAGGATGGCACGCCGCCTCCGCCAACCTCACGCCAAAGTGCTTGATGACGAGGGATGACCTAGGCCGACTGGGGACTCGGACAGAAGAGGTTGCCCTCGAGACTTCAGCGCCTTATGGTATCGGGGCCTAAGAAACCATGGTCAAGGAAGGATAACACTTGAAGGGTTACAAAGGTAGAGTACTCACCCGCCAATGGCGATATACTCCATTCATTTCAGAGGCCGAAGGCACCACCGATGCAGCTTGAGACCCCTTCCTTCGCGCCAAGTTCACGGAGTCGGACGGCTTTGGACGTGACTGGCCAGCCACTAGCCACGGCAGTGAAGTCTTCACGGAGTGACCTCGGAGGCCGGACTATGAGGAACCCTTAGGCTCCGCCGAGGCGACTCCGCCAGGCCTCGGGCTTCGCCTCAGACCATGAACAAAGGTCACCCTCAACCATTTCCTGGAGGAAGATCACGGGCCCTGTGGAGACAACACATCAGATCCCCGAGCAATGTCTTGGCCCCACCTCGTCGCTTCAATACTGGCAAAGACTCGCCTCAAGGCCAAATCTTGGGGCGAAGGCCAAGCGCAAAAGTCGGGGAACCACGGAGATAGGGTTCTCGCGAGGCCCTTCAAGATCGACCGGACGCAGCCGCCACTCATCGAAGGGGGCATCCGCCTCGCGAACTCCACCTGCTTGAGCAGCAAGACAAGAGACAACCTCCTCCGCATGTTGGCGGCGACGGGTCGCCTGTCGGGACCTCGAGCATCGCTCAATGCGCCTCAAGGGGAAGCTCGACTCGAGCCTCATGTGGTCCTCGCCGCCGGATGAGGTCCACATCGGTCGGGAATGGCGCCGGAGCAGAGCAATGCAAAGATCGAATGAACTCCTTCACCACCATGGGTGCAATAAGCCAAGATTCTTCATCCTCCTCAACCGGAGCGACGGCAAGGCAAGGCGCTGGTCGGCAGCTTCGTGTTCTCACCGAGCTGGGAACAATAGGGCGCCAACGGAAGCGAGAGCAGGGGTTGCGACGCCGACATCCATGAACACCCATCGCCCCGAACCCACTTGCGTATATGGAGCTCAAGTCAATCTTTGCCGGGTTCGTCCGCAACCATTTACCTAGAAGCTCAGCACCCCGAGCACCGCCGAGGGTCGGTCATGTGCAACGAGAAGAAGTGGCGCAGAGGGCCACTTGAGGGGGCAATGCCCATCATGGCCTTGCGCATTTAAGGCAAAGACTAGCAAGAAGGGCGTAATTATTGGGGATCTAGGTGCATGATACGTCTCCAACGTATCTATAATTTTTTATTGCTCCATGCTACTTTATCTACTGTTTTAGGCAATATTGGGCTTTATTATCCACTTCTATATTATTTTTGGGACTAACCTATTAACCGAAGGCCCAACCCAGATTTGTTGTTTTATGCCTATTTCAAGTTGTTTCGAGGAAAAGGAATATCGACGGAGTCAAACGAACGAAATCAACTGGAGAAGTTATTTTGGAAGGAAACCCACCGATGGACTTGGACCCCACGTCAAGATATGGGAGGTGCTCACGAGGGAGGCGGCGCTCGGGCGCGCCGCCTCATGGGGCCCCCCTGAGCTCCACCGACGCATCCTTTCACCCATATATACAAGACCCTAAAACTTCCGTAATGTAAGATAGATCGGGAATTTCGCGCCGCAAGCCTCAGAGCCACCAAAACTTCTCGAGCCTGCTTTAAGACTCTCACGGAGGGGGATCCCATCACCGTGTCCATATTCATCATCCCGCGCTATCCATGACGAGGAGGGAGTAGTTCACCGGGGCTGAGGGTATGTACCAAGAATTATGTGTTTGATCTCTCTCTTGTGTTCTCCCCTGTTCCTCTATGGCACGATCTTGATGTATCCCGAGCTTTGCTATTGTAGTTGGATCTTATGATGTTTCTCCCTCTACTCTATTGTGATGAATTGAGTTTCCCTTTGAAGTTATCTTATCGGATTGAGTCTTTATGAGAACACTTGACGATGTCTTGCCGTGATTATCTGTGGTGACAATGGGATATCATGTGCCACTTGATGTATATTTTGGTGATCAACTCATGGATTTCGTGACATTGGGAACCTATGCATAGGGGTTGGCACACGCCTTGACTCTCCGATAGAAACTTTGGGGCACTCTTTGAAGTACTTTTATGTTGGTTGGATGAATCGAGATTGTGTGATGCATATCGATAATCATGCCCACGGATACTTGAGGTGACAATGGAGTATCTAGGTGACATTAGGGTTTTGGTTAATTTGTGTCTTAAGGTGTTATTCTAGTACTAACTCTTTTATAGATTGATCCAAAAGAATAACTTTGAGGTGGTTTTGTACCCTACCAAAATCTCTACGCTTGTTCTCCGCTATTAGTGGCTTCGAGTGACTCTTTGTTGCATGTTGAGGGCTTGTTATATGATCTATCTATGTTATTATTGTTGAGAGAACTTGACTAGTGAAAGTATGAACCCTAGGCCTTGTTTCCTATCATTGCAATACCGTTTACGCTTACTTTTATCATTAGTTACCTTGCTGTTTTTATTATTTCAGATTACAAAAACATATATCTACTATCTATTTTGCACTTGTATCACCATCTCTTCGCTGAACTAGTGCACCTATACAATTTACCATTGTATTGGGTGTGTTGGGGACACAAGAGACTCTTTGTTATTTGGTTGCAGGGTTGCTTGAGAGAGACCATCTTCATCCTACGCCTCCTACGGATTGATAAACCTTAGGTCATCCACTTGAGGGAAATTTGCTACTGTCCTACAAACCTATGCACTTGCAGGCCCAACAACATCTACAAGAAGAAGGTTGTGTAGTAGACATCAAGCTCTTTTCTGGCGCCATTGCCGGGGAGGTTAGCGCTTGAAGGTATATCTTTAGATCTTGCAATCGAATCTTTTTGTTTCTTGTTTTAGTACTAGTCTAGTTTATAAAAGAAAACTACAAAAAAAATGGAGTTAAGTTTGTCTCATACGCTTCGTATTTTTAATATCTTTCGTGAGTATGATGGAAAGGATAATTGTGCTCAAGTGCTAGAAGAAGAAATCTCTAAATTGTTTGGCACTAAATATTTGAATGATGAGCATGATTGCAATGTCGTTAGTACGGATTCTTTGAATATCCATGATGCTAATGATGATTGCACTAGTTATGATGAAAATATCTCTTATGAGCATGTCAACTTTCGTGGAGTGCATGTTTGCATGAACACACCAAATAGGGAAGATAGATATTGCAAGAGGCATAAGTACTTAGAAACCAAATTGTTGCAAGAAGAGCAAGATGAATGTGCTGAAAATTTATCTTTTCTTAGCCCTACTTGTGAACTTTGCAATGAACGTGATCATTTTAGTACCCAATGCAAATTGTTTCATGATCGTATCGTGTCCAAAAATTGTGATGACTTGGTTTCCCTTGCACATCATAATGAACTTAGTTTGCTCTTGGGTTGTGAAGAAATGAAACGTATAACTAAGGTTATTCCAGAATTTGCCCTTGATAGAGTTCTTCATTTTGATCTAGAGAAAATTTATATGTATTGTGCGGTGAATTGCATTGATAATCCTTATATTGCCAATTACATAAAGAAAAGAAAACAAATAGAGGATGAAGAGAATACTAACGAAAGGGAAGAGACTTCCCAATATGCTCCTATTATTTCTTTGGATGAATCAGGTAACGAGGAGGAGCTTTCTATTCAACAAATCTCATCAATAAGGAGCTCAAAGAGGAAGGTTGAACCTACACATAATGTGAAGAAGAAAAGAAAAGAAGGAGCAACAAAGGTAAAAAGGTATCCCTCCCAAATGATGTTGCTCCTACTACTACTTGTGATGATGATAATTGCTATACTATTGGTGCTATCCATATTTTTAATGATGAGAGTGATTATGCTTATGATATGAAAAGGCCCAAGCTTGGGGAAGCTATGTTTGATGAGGATGACATATTTGAGAATATATTTGCTGCAATTAATGTTTGTCCCAAGTTTGGGGATGTTATGTTTAATGAAGATGATATTTTTAGCATCCCAAGTTTTGATATGCAAAGTTGTTATGATGATAGCATGCCTCCTACTTATGATGATTATATTGATGAAAGTGGGTTTGGAAGAGTGTCAACTTTAGGAAGTAGTGATCCCACTATTTTGGAGGATGTTGAATTTTATTGTGATGAATACGAAAGTGGATTTGGAAGAGTTGTCAACTTTATTTAGTGATTCCACTATCTTGGGAGAGGTTTCAATCGATTATGATGAGAACGAAGTTGCTGCTTATGATGATTATTGTGATGAAACTTATGCTATAAAAATTAGTGATGATTATATTTATAAAACTTGTCATGATTATGAGTACCCTTTCTCTGAACATTACTCTTTTAATGTGGAAACAATTTATAGTATTCAAGTCTCTTATGATACTCCCACTATTCCAATGAGAAGAATTTTGCTTATGTGGAGAGTAGTAAATTTTCTATGCTAGTAGATCATGAAAAGAATGCTTTAGGTGCTGGTTATATTGTTGAATTCATTCATGATTCTACTTAAAATTATTATGAGGGAGGAATATATGCTTGTAGGAATTGCAATAATGTCAAGTTTCTCTCTATGTGTTGAAAATTTTGAAGCTATGCTTGTTTTACCTTCCTATGCTAGTTGATCCTTGTTCCCATAAGTTGTTTGCTCACAAAATCCCTATGCATAGGAAGTGGGTTAGACTTAAATATGCTAGTCATATGCTACATGATGATCCCGTTATGTTTCAATTCTTATCCTTTATGTGAGCATCATTACCATCATCATGCCTAGCTAGAAAGGCATTAAAGAAAAGCGCTTGTTGGGAGACAACCCAATATTTATCCTTAAGTTTTTGTGTTTCCACATGATTATGCTACTGTAGTAATAATGTTTTATAGCTTTTGTTTCAATAAAGTGCCAAGTAAGACCTTTAGTTGTGTTGATCCTGCTGAAAATCAGAAACTTTTTCACCCAGTAAATTAGTTTTGTTAATTCACAGAAACGTGCTCTTGATCTGATTCTTTTTTCTCTGGATTGGTACACAAATTTCTTAGGACTTCCTAATTTGGTAGGATTTTTGGAGTTCCAGAATTATACGTTTGATACAGATTACTACAGACTGTTCTGTTTTTGACAGATTCTGTTTTGCGTGTGTTGTTTGCTTATTTTGATGAATCTATGAGTAGTATCGGAGGGTATGACCATAGATAAGTTGGAGTACAGTATATATTACACCCATATGAATTTAGAATGAGTTCATTACAGTACCTAAGTGGTGGTTTTATTTTATTATACTAACGGAGCTTACGAGTTTTCTGTTGAGTTTTGTGTTGTGGAGTTTTCAAGTTTTGGGTAAAGATTCGATGGACTATGGAACTAGGAGTGGCAAGAGCCTAAGCTTGGGGATGCCCAAGGCACCACAAGGTAATATTCAAGAATAGCCAAAAGCCTAAGCTTGGGGATGTCCCGGATGGCATCCCCTCTTTCGTCCTCGTTCATCGGTAACTTTACTTGGAGCTATATTTTTATTCACCACATGATATGTGTTTCGCTTGGAGCGCCATTTTCTCTTGTTAGTATTTGCTTTCTGTTATTTAGAATAATGTTTTGCATCTTTAGTTTCAATAAAGAAGTCAAGGATAGCCTTTGCCATGCTTATTTTGCTAGTATACATGTTGCTGTTTGAAAAATGTAAAGTTTACCGCTGTTGCAAAAAATCACTAGAAAAGTCGAGAGTAGTATAATGTTGAATCTTTTTGCATATTGAGATACAGGGGAATTTTAGTTCATAATTTTTGGAGTCGTGGAAGTATTGATACTCTTGCATTCTTTAGATCAGACTGCTTTTGGCAGATTGCTGTTATGGTTGCATTGTTTGCATATGTTTGCTTGATTAATGATTCTATTTGGTGATAGGAGTATTAAATATGCAGAGGCATTTAGTATGCAATGTTGAATAATAATTTTAGTGATTTGTTACAGTAGGAAATGATAAGGTTTTGCATTGGTTTATACTAACCTATCTCACGAAGTTCTTGTTGAGTTTGTTGTGAATGAAGCTTTTGATAAAAAGAGAAACCATGATATGAGAGGAATTAAGGAGACACAAAGTTAAGCTTGGGGATGCCCAAGGCACCCCAAGATAATATTTCAAGAAGTCTCAAGCATCTAAGCTTGGGGATGCCCCTTGAGGCATCCCACCTCTTCTTCAAAAACTATCGGTTAGTATCGGTTGAGCCTAAGTTTTTGCTTCTTCACATGAGTTGTGCTATCCTTGCATTGTCATTTTCTTTAGCTTTGCTTGATGTTTGAATAAAATACCAAGATCTGAAATTTTAAATGTTAGAGAGTCTTCACATAGTTGCACAATTATTCGACTACTCATTGATCTTCACTTATATCTTTCGGAGTAGTTTGTCATTTGCTCTAGTGCATCACTTATATCTTTTAGAGCATGGTGGTAGTTTTATTTTTAAGAAATAGATGAACTATTATGCTTCACTTATATTATTTTGAGAGTCTTAAATAGCATGGTAATTTGCTTAAAATCCTAATATGCTAAGCATAAAAGATTTGTAAGAATTCTTATGAGTGTGTTGAATACTAAGAAAAGTTTGACACTTGATAATTGTTTTGAGATATGGAGGTAGTGATATTAAAGTCATGCTAGTTGGGTGATTATGAATTTAAAGAATGCTTGTGTTGAAGTTAGCAAGTCCCAGTAGCATGCACGTATGGTTAAAGCTGTAACAAATTTGAAACATGAAGTGTACCGCTTGTGCATCCTTATGAGTGGCGGTCGGGACTAGCGATGGTCTTTTCCTACCAATCTATCCCCTAGGAGCATGCATGTAGTACTTGGTTTTTATGGCTTCTAAATTTTGCAATAAGTATATGAGTTCTTCCGACTAATGTTGAGTCCATGGATTATACACACTTTTTGAAGGAAATATGCCCTAGAGGCAATAATAAAGTTATTATTTATTTCCTTATTTCATGATAAATGTTTATTATTCATGCTAGAATTGTATTAACCGAAACATGATACATGTGTGAATACATAGACAAACATAGTGTCACTAGTATGCCTCTACTTGACTAGCCTGCTTATCAAAGATGGTTATGTTTCCTAGCCATGGACAAGAGAGTTGTCATTTGATTAACGGGATCACATCATTAGGAGAATGATATGATTGACATGACCCATTCCGTTAGCTTAGCACTTGATTGTTTAGTATGTTGCTATTGCTTTCTTCATGACTTATACATGTTCCTGTAACTATGAGATTGTGCAACTCCCGTTTACCGGAAGAACACTTTGTGTGCTACCAAACGCCACAACGTAATCGGGTGATTATAAAGGTGCTCTACAGTGTCTCCGAAGGTACATGTTGGGTTGGTATAATTCGAGATTAGGATTTGTCATCCGATTGTCGGAGAGGTATCTCTCGTCTTCTCTTGTAATGCACATCATTATAAGCCTTGCAAGCAATGTGACCAATGAGTTGGTTACGGATGATGCATTACGGAACGAGTAAAGAGACTTGCCGGTAACGAGAATGAACTAGGTATTGATACCGACGATCGAATCTCTGCAAGTAACATACCGATGACAAAGGGAACAACGATGTTGTTATGCGGTTTGACCGATAAAGATCTTCATAGAATATGTAGGAACCAATATGGACATCCGGTCCCGCTATTGGTTATTGACCGAGAATAGTTCTAGGTCATGTCTACATAGTTCTCGAACCCATAGGGTCCGCACGCTTAAGGTTTCGGCGATGCTTATATTATGAGTTTATGAGTTTTGATGTACCAAGGAGTTCGGAGTCCCGGATGAGATCGGGACATGACGAGGAGTCTCGAAATGGTCGAGACGTAAAGATCGATATATTGGACGACTATATTCGAGTTCGAAAGGTTCCGAGTGATTCGGTATTTTTCGAGTACCGAGAGTTACGGAATTCGCCGGGAGAAGTATTGGCCTTATTAGTCTCAAGGGAAAGAGAGAGGGATCGCTTAGGCAGGCTGCGCGCTTCTCAAGGCCTAGTCCGAATTGACTAGGGAGGGCCGCACCCTCCTTCCTTCCCTTCCTTCTCTTCCCCTTCCTTGTCTCCTACTCCTAATACATGGAAGGACTACTAGTTGACTAGAAAGGGGAATCCTACTCCCTGGGAGTAGGACTCCCATGGCGCCTCCTCCTAGGGCCGGTCTCCTCCTTCCTCCCTCCTTTATATACGGGCAGGGGGCACCCCATAGACACACAAGTTGATCTACGGATCGCTCTTAGCCGCAGTGCGGTGCCCCCTTCCACCATATTCCACCTCGGTCATATCGTCATGAGTTTAGGTGAAGCTCGCTACGAGAACATCATCATCGCTACCACGCCGCCATGTCGACGAACTCATCTCCGGAGCTCAGCTGGATCGAGGTCGGAGATCGCCATCGAAATGAACGTGCGTAACTCGGAGGTGCCGATGTTCGGTGCTTGGATCGGTCGGATCGTGAAGACGCACGACTACATCAACCGCGGTTGTCATAACGCTCGCTTATGGTCTACGAGGGCACGTGGACAACACTCTCCTCTCGCTATATCATCACCATGATCTTGCGCAGCGAGGAAATTTTTGAAATTACTACGTTCCCCAACACTTTTACCTTTCCACCATTGCTTGCCTCTTCGGTACCATGCATTGCCCTTTCTCACCTTCAGAGTTGGTGCAAACTTTGCCGGTGCATCCAAACCCCGTGATACGATACGCTCTATCACACATAAACCTCCTTATATCTTCCTCAAAACAGCCACCATACCTACCTATCATGGCATTTCCATAGCCATTCCGAGATATATTGCCATGCAACTTCCATCATCATCATCATGACATACATTACTTTTGTCATATTGCCATTGCATGATCATGTAGTTGACATCGTATTTGTGGCAAAGCCACCATGCATTATTTTTCATACATGTCACTCTTGATTCATTGCACCATCCCGGTACACCGCCGGAGGCATTCATATAGAGTCATATCTTGTTCTAAGTTTCGAGTTGTAATCCTTATGTTGTAATCAATAGAAGTGTGATGATCATCATTATTAGAGCATTGCCCAAAAAAAAGAGAGAGAAAGGCAAAAAAAAGAAAGGCCCAAAAAAAAAGAAAGGGCAATGCTACTATCTCTTTTCCACACTTGTGCTTCAAAGTAGCACCTTGTTCTTCATGTAGTGAGTCTCATATATTGTGCTTCAAAGTAGCACCTTGTTCTTCATGTAGTGAGTCTCATAAGTTGTCTTTTATACTAGTGGGAACTTTTCATTATAGAACTTGGCTTGTATATTCCTACCATGGGCTTCCTCAAATGCCCTTTGTCTTCATGAGCAAGCAAGTTGGATGCACACCCACCAGTTTTCTTTTGTTGAGCATTCATAGCTCTAGTGCATCCGCTGCATGGCAATCCCTACCCTCATGTTGACATCAATTGATGGGCATCTCCATAGCCCGCTGATTATCCTCGCCAATGTGAGACTTTCTCCTTTTTGTCTTCTCCACACAATCCCCATCATCATATTCTATTCCACCCATAGTGCTATATCCATGGCTCACGCCATGTATTGCGTGAAGGTTGAAAAAGCTTGAGATTATTTAAGTATGAAACAATTGCTTGGCTTGTCATCGGGGTATAGAAGTTGGGAAAATCTTTGTGTGATGAAAATCAAGAATGGCCTAACTATATGATTTTGTAGGGATGAACTTTCTTTGCCATGCTATTTTGAGAAGACATGATTGCTTTGATTAGTATGCTTGAAGTATTATTATTTTTATGTCAATATGAACTTTTGTCTTGAATCTTTCGGTTCTGAATATTCATATCACAATTAAGAGGATTTACATTGAAATTATGCCAAAGTATCACTCCGCATCAAAAATTTTTTTATCATTTACCTACTCGAGGACGAAAGCAGGAATTAAGCTTGGGGATGCTTGATATGTCTCCAACGATCTATAATTTTTATTGCTCCATGCTACTTTATCTACTGTTTTAGACAATGTGGGCTTTATTATCCACTTTATATTATTTTTGGGACTAACCTATTAACCGGAGGCCCAACCCAGATTTGTTGCTTTATGCCTATTTCAGTGTTTCGAGGAAAAGGAATATCGACGGAGTCAAACGAACAAAATCAATCGGAGAGGTTATTTTTGGAAGGAAACCCACCGATGGACTTGGACCCCACGTCCGAAGATACGGAGGAGCTCATGAGGGTGGGGGGCGACCCACCCCTCCCGCGCGCCGCTTCGTGGGGCCCCCGTAGCTCCACCGACGCATTCTTTCACCCATATATACCTATGTACCCTAAAACTTCTGCATCAGAAGATAGATCGAGTTCCGCCGCCACAAGCCTCAGAGCCACCAAAACCTCTCAGAGCCTGCTCCCGCACCTCGCCGAGGGGATCCCATCACCGGTGGCCATCTTCATCATCCCGGCGCTATCCATGACGAGGAGGGAGTAGTTCACCCGGGCCGAGGGTATGTACCAAGAGCTATGTGTTTGATCTCTCTCTCTCTCTCTCTCTGTTCTCTCTCGTGTTCTCTCCGTGGCACGATCTTGATGTATCCCGAGCTTTGCTATTGTAGTTGGATCTTATGATGTTTCTCCCTCTACTCTCTTGTGATGAATTGAGTTTCCTTTGAAGTTATCTTATCGGATTGAGTCTTTTGTGAGAACACTTGATGTATGTCTTGCCGTGATTATCTGTGGTGACAATGGGATATCATGTGCCACTTGATGTATGTTTTGGTGATCAACTTATGGGTTACGTGACATTGGGAACCTATGCATAGGGGTTGGCACACGCTTGACTCTCGATAGAAACTTTGGGGCACTCTTGAAGTACTTTTATGTTGGTTGGATGAATATGAGATTGTGTGATGCATATCGTATAATCATGCCCACGGATACTTGAGGTGACAATGGAGTATCTAGGTGACATAAGGGTTTTGGTTGATTTGTGTCTTAAGGTGTTATTCTAGTACTAACTCTTTTATAGATTGATCCGAAGAATAACTTTGAGGTGGTTTCGCACTCCTACCATAATCTCTATGTTTGTTCTCCGCTATCGCTGGCTTCAGAGTGACTCTTTGTTGCATGTTGAGGGCTTGTTATATGATCTATCTATGTTATTATTGTTGAACTAGTTTCCTATCATTGCAATACCGCTTACGCCACTTTTATCATTAGTTACCTTGCTATTTTTATTATTTTAGATTACAAAAACCTATATCTACCATCTATTTTGCACTTGTATCACCATCTATTCGTTGAACTAGTGCACCTATACAATTTACCATTGTATTGGGTGTGTTGGGGACACAAGAGACTCTTTATTATTTGGTTGCACGGTTGCTTGAGAGAGACCATCTTCATCCCACGCCTCACGGATTGATAAACCTTAGGTCATCCACTTGAGGGAAATTTACACGCCCTACAAACTGCAGCACTTGCGGTGCCCAACAACGCCTACAAGAAGAAGGTTGTGTAGTAGACATCGCAGCAGATATGGATCTTATAGTGAGAGAGCGACATTGAAGAAGGTGGAGAAAGGAGGAACCAGCCTGCCTGGCTGTATGCCAATGAAGAATTGGACCTCCGTGGTCGCTTCTATCGGCTGAAGGTCGGGACACGTGCCGCACCACCGCCCCTCCCCACTGCTGAAGCCGGTATGTAGCACTAGGCGGACCTTGTCCATGGCCTCCTCGTTGAGCACCAGCGCCCACCAATGACAGCTCTATGGCCGAAGTGGTCCGTTGAGGATGTGGACTGCGGTGTCAAACCGCGGATCTCGGTAGGGGGTCCCGAATCTGTATGCCTAGGCGGATGGTAACAGGAGACAAGGGACACGATGTTTTTACCTGTGTTCGGGCCTCTCGATGGAGGTAAAACCCTACTCCCGCTTGATTGATACTAATGATATGGGTAGTACAAGAGTGGATCTACCACGAGATCGAGGAGGCTAAACCCTAGAAGCTAGCCTATGGTATGATTGTTGTAATGGTTGTTGTGTCCTACGGACTAAAGCCCTCCGGCTTATATAGACACCGGAGAGGGCTAGGGTTACATAGAGTCGGTTACAATGGTAGGAGATCTACATATCCAGACGCCAAGCTTGCCTTCCACGCCAAGGAAAGTCCCATCCGGACACGGACTAAGTCTTCAATCTTGTATCTTCATAGTCTTGGAGTCCCATGGACGATGATAGTCCGCTGTCCGGACACCCCTAGTCCAGACTCCTCAAGAGCCCTCTTTAACTTGGCTTCAATGACGATGAGTCCGGCAAGCATAATGTTCGGCATTGCAAGGCGGGTTCCTCCTAATAATCCATAGAAGATTGTGAACACCAGATAGTGTCCGCTCGCAAAATAAATTCCACATTCCACCGTAGAGAGAATAATATGTACACAAGTTCAATCTGCCGACGATTTCGTGGCATGATGTCACGCCACTACCAAGCCTTACTTGAATCATTTTTTATTATACCACCTCGCTGTTTAGCTAAGCGGTTTCTTGGCACGCCTTGTCAAAGCGTAGATCGGGTTCCCTTATTCCGGATTCTCATCAATACGGACGTAGTAACCCAACCGCGCCATTGATGGTGGCGCTTGGGAGATAAGCGAGTTTTAGCAGTCGGGGGGACGATAGTTTTCGCCACCCATATATAAGGGATAAGGATCCGCCTTTTCACCCACGCCTTCTTCCTCCTTTGCTTATCCATCTCCAAGACTCGAGCTCCAGCGCCTAAGTTCGCACATCTCGCCTCAACCTTCTCCAATATGTCCGGAGCGGAGGCAAGTGGTTGGCCTCCACCGTTAAAGAGGAGCACATCAAAGCTGCGCGGCGCCGGATACCTCTCCAAATGACATCACAGATCGGCCGCCCGACAAGGGCAGCTCATCCCCACCCCTGTGCCCCATGAGAGGGTCGATTCTCCCCACTTCTCCGCTGGATCGGACTTTTCCACTTCACCCCTTTGTCCGGGGCTCATGTTCTACTACGGCCTGGATTTCCATGATCCGCGCCAACTTCATCCTCAACATCTCGGCGCTTATCGTCAGCAGCGAGGCCTTCCTTCCGCATCCAGCCCCACTTCGCTTCAGGCTCAAGACCTTCAATGTCAAGTCAAGGTAGTGAAGGGCACGCAGCGGAGTGCGGAGGCGCCATGTTGGGCAAGATGCCCAACGCCCTCCGGGTTCAAGGGGCCTTCGTGGAGTCCGCCAAGGAGTGGCAATCGGGTGGTTCTACATCACCGAGCCACATGACCTACGCGGGGGCGGCCCCGAAGTTCAGATCTGGTATCCCTATGCAGCTCACCTCCGGAAAGAGAAGGCTTGCTATGGGGTAGTTCGGAGGAGCCGACGGACTCCAAGCCCGTATCTAGAAGTCAGAACAAGAAGCTCAGCTTGTTAATGTGGTCCAAGTCATGCTCGTCTCGCGGATTCTCCCATGCCAAGAACGGGCATTCAACCTGTGGAGTTCGATCCGCACAAGACTGAAGCGTTGAGCGGCTCTTCACACGACGCATAAAGGCGCCTGAGGGTGTTGTTCAAGGCGCTGGTTCGTGATCCGCCGATCAAGATCACGGATTTCACTCGCAGCTGCTCACCGACGAGGTAAGTGATTCTACCCTTTACGGACACTTGTTGTTAATAGTTTGACTCTAAGCGGTTTCAATCTCCCTTTTCCTTTGACAGATCGATGAAGAAGGCCGAGCAGATCATCTGCCTGGCTCCCATGCCGAAAACCCAAGAGACGCCTGCCTAGCTGGGTTGCCGGGTTCCGCAGACCGCATGTGGTGCCGAGAAGAAGGCCAAGAAGGTGGCCACGGTACTCGAAGAGTTCCCGCAGTGTCCGACGGCCTGAAGTCGGACTCCTCCCCAAGGTGAGGAGGAGGAAGAAGACTCTCTCCCAGAGAGGGAGAGAGGAAGAGGAAGGCTTCCCAACAAGGGAGGCCGAAGGGTCCAAGAGGGAAGAACTATTCTCGACAGCCCGCCAACACCAACGCTTGGCGAAGAGTGGCCTTCAAGGGCCAGCCTCCGCAAGATCGTAAGTATCCGGATTCCTCAATGATTTATAATTTCTTTTTATGTCACATAGCGCCCTTCTAATGCCGTGATACGCTCGCAGTCCGGCCGATGATGATCTCCCCGCTTGCCGAAATGGTCGCTGGCTCGCCGGATGTAGATTCCATCCCTCACCGCCCACCTCGCGCCACCGAGAACGCCGAGGGGGGTCCCGAGAAAGGATCCATCAGAGGAGGCTCCGGAGGTGCCACAAGGCAGCCTCCTGCACTTTGCGCCGACTCTACGCCGAACCTCGCAGGGTTCCAGAGTCCGGCAGCGGCCCTTCGCAAGAAGGGCAAGATCGTGACACCGACGGCCCCTGGCCCAACCGGAGGTGCCGGACAACTCGTGAGGCGCCAATGGCGCTCCATCAGGAAGAACACCGCACTATCATGAGTGCGGTGATTCAAAAGGTTCACCGCCAAGAGCGGGCCGACTGAAGCCTGCAGAGCCTTCTAACAAAGCTTTGAGGTAAGGAGTTAAAATATGTAATATAATACCGCATAGACATTAGCCCTCGATGCTCGGTTCGTGTTCGGAAAGAAAAGCCGGACTGAGGATCTAAAAATATATACTAGGGTTGCTAAAAATTATGTCAATATGGGTTTGCAGTGCTGCGCCACGACCGACCGCCAGACCGACCGCGAAGGTCGGTGCATTGAAGCAGATCTCGAGCGTCCGAGCAAGAGCTCGGCCGTGCTAAGAAGCAGCTCGAGGACAAAGAAGGTGAGTAACACCACTTTGAATAGTTACCTTACGTAAAAGGATTTAGGTTGCAACAAAAATAACAAGGATAACGGTACCGCAGGGCCACGAACGAGGTGGCACCTCAAGAGTGTGGTCCGCGCCGAAGCAATGCGGCCGCGGAACGGGCAGAGTGAGAGAAGCAGGAGGCGCGGGGTGCGGAGGTGCGGTAAGAGCTCCAGGCTTTCATGGAAAAGCATGAGAGTTTGGAGCATGACTCGAAGACTCGAGAGTCCGAGCTTGCCTCGGCTCTCGAAAGTGCCAAAGCCGCCAAGGCCGAGGCCCATAAGGCCCTTCAAGAGGTTGAGGATATGAAGAAAATAGCAGCGGTAAGGCATTTTTCATGCAAAGCAAGCATGTTAATGTAACCTACCCGACACTTACCCGAATTCGAGCTCTCTAGGGCGCGCAGATCTGCCTCACAGCGGTCCGATGCCGCCGCTTTCTACCGAGCCGAGGAGGGAGCTCAACGGAGAAGGTCTTCGTCTCAAGACGCTGAGGCCGCCATCCGGCTGCTCTATAGCGACTCACTAAGCAATGGTCGAGCCCACAAGGTAGCCGAACAAAGCCGAAGGGCCTCATAGTCCCGCCGTGGCCTAGAGTGGCTATGCCTGGAGCTACTTCTGCCTGCAGGCGGCGGCCGGTGGATGCGTGCCTCGGTGGAGGTCGCAAGCGCCCGCCAGATTGAAGATGCTGCGGGCCTTGCCCGCCAAGAAAGGTGCATTAGGGCAGGCTGATGCGAGAGGCTTATCATCGACGCCGCCGCCAAGGCAAGGAGTATCATACGCCCGAGATGTACTATAAGACTGTCTCAAGGGTGCCCGCAAAATTGCGGATGAGTGCCCCGAGATGTAATTATTGAGTAGACTCGCTTATGTGTTATCCTCGCGCTAAAACTTTGTTCATATGCGCTAAGCAATGCTTGTTTAATTTAAAATATTACCTTCGTGGCGGCCGCTTATAAAATCTGAGAGATGGCAAGTTGTCGGCTTTAGCCCCCATGCCACTAGTGTCGGGTGTTCGGGATAAACTTGAGCACTCTTGTTCCCATTTTTGGGTCCATCTAGGAGGCGCCAACACAACGTAACAAGGCAACCGGACTTATACCGCTTGAACACTCTCACTTAGCCATAGAATTCTATAATTTTAAATTTCGGCGAAGCCCTAGTATTCGGAAGATCGAATTCGGGCGCTATCCACGCCTTTCGCTTGACATTATCCGTTCTTCGTCAAGCGCATAAGTCTTTAGGGACCCGAAGACCTCTCGAACAAATGACCCGCCTCTCTCCTTATCATGCCACCGTTTTAGCTTTTCCATCGAGGCGCCGCCAGCTCAACCGGCGCGAATCGCAGTGGTTCTCCCAGGCTACCTTAGCCGATGTAACGGAACGTAAGGTACCAAAACATGGGAGCCGCAAACCCAACTATCGACCCAAGACATGATTCGAGCCGATTCATATAATGCTATAAGTTCGGGTGCCGACTTGTGAAAGTGTTCGGACTTATCACACCATAATGCGGGGAACATAAGCCCTCGGTATTCGGCCGCACTAAATCAGACGGGTGCAAGATGTCATTAATGAACATATATGTAAAGTAATGCAATTATAGGCAAAAGTGCTGCATTATTTATTCAAGGAATTTCGCTATGAGTGCGGAATGATACAAATAGTTCGGTAGGCAAGGGATTGACTAATTAAACATGTCCTCCAGGTGGGCTGCGGATCGTGTATATAATCAAATTTAATGCTCGTAATGGAGACCACCGAGTGTTCGCTGCAGCCTTTTTCCCTCCCTAGCTGTTGCGATCGGAGTTCGGGCGGGCGCTGGCCGAGGACAGGCCTCCGTGAACGGAGTCCTCAGATATAAGAAGAAGGAAAATGAAAATAAAAAAGAGGACACACTTGGGAGCCCCGTGTGGTCGAGCCGCACTGGTCTGGTGGTAGTGCCCTCCCCATATGCCCATGGTATCTCCAAAGCGTAGTGATGTACGCGAGGGCTGGTCTTGCAATCATGCGAGGGCTGGGTTAGCCGCATTGCTACGCTGCGTCGGAACATGCCGTGGTCTTGGTTGATGTTGCTCCGGCGCGCTTGGCCGTGTCCGGTCGCTTAATGGTTGGACTCAAATTGCCTTAGAAGGCTGCTCAGATTTCCGCCATGAGAGTCACCAGATGTTCCTCCGCTCAAGGAGCGCCCGTATTTTCGCTGATCGTAATGACTCCACGAGGGCCTCGCATCTTGAGCTTGAGGTATGCGTAATGCGGCACTGCTGAACTTTGCGAACGCGTTCGTCCGAAAGAGCGTGATAGCCGCCATGAACGGGACTATGTCAAGATTAACTCTCGCCCGAAATTATCCGGGATCCAAGACCACTTCCAGCGGATCGAGCCTGCATAATTAGCTTCAACACTGGTATGACGCCTTTGAAGGTCGTTTTGTAGGTTTAATCTCGAGGGTCTATGCCCATCTTGCGACCGTATCCCGATAAAGGTGTTCAGTTGCCGCCGCCGCCCATCGACTCTCGTGAGGTGAAATCCATCGACGATTGGGTCTAGAACTATCGCGCGAATCCGCCGTGGCGGATATCGGTCGGATGGTCTCATCGATCGAAAGTGATCGGCAAGAGGACCATGGATTGAACTTCGGGCGATCGCTCCATCGCATATACGCCCCTTAGTGCACGCCTCGCCCTCTTGGGTATATGGGTTGTGATATCATGTTTACCGTCTCGCCCTTGTGGGGAAACCTTCGTCCTCTATTGTCCGGCGGCCGGTCTCTTCCTCATCGCCGCTATGCAGCCCTTGTCACTGTTTTTGCAATTAACTTGCTCGCCGCTTGAATACCCAACAATCTTTGTTGTGTGGTTAGCTGGCTTTTCGGGTGCCATGTATCCGCATGAGCGGTCGAGTATTCGGTCCAAATTGGACGGACCCAGAGTGGTTCTTTGAATGGCTTCTTCCACGACCGGTTTAGAGCCCTCTAATCCGCGCTGACCGCCAGATTCTCATTGTTGTCGCTTATAAACGCCGGCGCTTGTTTTTGCTTCAACGCGACCGCCATTGTGGTCCTTAGTATCCGGATCGCCAAGATTTTTACCGAGGTTCTTGTGCGAGCCAGCCAGCTATCCTCTCGCCGCAGAAGCGGTCATTAGTGATGTGAGGGCTGCCATGGATTTCGCTTTTCCTATCCTAGGTGCCGGGCTAGCCATTCGTCATGGATGTTATGTTTGAAGGCTCGAGGGCCTCGTGATCCGGACAAATGACGATTTGATTTTTCTTTGTTAAGAACTGTCCGTAATCGTCGGCCGATTCATCCGGCCGCTGAATTATGTGGCTTAGGTCATCGGCGCTCGTGGTCGCATATATGTGCCTCGAAGTTGTCGAGAATGCAGCTTCAGTCTTGCCAACACCCAATTGACTCTCAAGGGCAAGCTGTTAAGCCAATGCCGAGCTGGTCCTTTAAGATTGAGGGAGATACTTGATGGCGGAGATTGCCGCCACGGGCCATATGGATGTGAAGGAGATAATCTTCGATCCAAACCGCTGGGTCCGCCGTGCCATCGTAGGATTCAATGTTTACGGTTTAAACCCTTCAGTGGATTTGATGATCCATTACTTCGCGCTGAAGCATAGCGGTGTGCGGCGCTCAGATTGAGCAATATCACGACGTAGCTCAAGGGAGCGCTGTGTCAGGTTCGCCCGGCCGGAGTTGTTGTATCCGCTCGACGCAGATTCGTCGGGGTCCTGGGCGCCCACGTGATCCATATATAGATCTGTATTGTCTTGCCTTGTCCTCCAATATATCCCGCAAGTCCGGCGTTTCCGCGGACTGCACTTTTCGAGCGATGCCGGGTACGGTCTTGATGGAGGGCCCGATGCTTTCTATCGCGACCACGGGTGGTCGGTCGGCCGTATATGCTACCGGGTGATGAAGGTATATATGCTTCCTCCTCTAATCGGGAGCAACTTGCGCTTTGGGTAGCTCTTGAGGGGCGCTCGAGTTCATACTTTTTTCGCCGCGAGGACCTCGGTCCATCCGCTCGGCCAACAGGTCTTGATCACTTGAAGTTGCTGCTTTTTCTTTTTTTAGGCTATTTGCCGGGCGATAAGCCCGCGCTTAAAACGCCTTGTTCGACGGGATCCTCCAACGACGATGAATTCATCGCTTGAGGCTTGCCTCGCTCCCGGAGGGAGGTATGTAATTATCATCCTCGACCTCTTCGCCCCGCCGCCTCTCGTGAGGGCTTGAGCCGCATCCTCCCCGCTACTGAATCTTGCCGGAGGGGTTGTCTTCGCACTCTCTGGGTGTTATTATCTCCGTGCCGAATCTCCATTCTTGCTGTGGCGGATTTAGAGCGCGCTGCTGACGCCGGGCGCTGGGCTATTGTTTTTTGAGGAATCTGCCTCACGCTTCTTCGCCGTCCCCATCTTTTGGGGTGTCCACCATGTATATGTCATATGACGAGGTGGTCTTCCAAAGGCCTTGTAGGCGCCTGGTTCTGATCGCCTCCGCATCGCCGCCCATATCGCCGATGTCTTCGAGTCATAGTCTCAGCATGTCGGCTAAATCGCCGACAAGGGCTACAAAGTGGGTGGTGGGTGGGGTTCAATTTCTTCGCCTTCCGATCTCAACCATCCCGGCCGTAGTCCGCCAGGCTCTCCTGATAGCGAGATGCTTTAGCTAATTTAGGATGTCGCCCAAGGGTGAGTGTTGAAGATGTCCGTGGCGGTGAACTCCATGATCGGCGCCAATCGATTCTGGACAGGGGCTGGAGGTCTCGAGTCCGCAAGGAGTCCGCGCCGGAGTCACAAGCTTTATAAGGGACAGGTCGATTCGCTCCATCGTCAGCGACGCCGCAGCCTCGAGGCGGTGTCCACCACCCGCCCTCGACCGCGTAATCGGCTCGACTATGAGTCGGAGCGATTCGCAAGCGGCCTCCGAGGTACCGGCCCGCGGCAGAGTTAGATCATGCCCATCGTGACAAGCAGGCGGCACGCCGGCTGGCTCAATCCGTCAAGATCAAGTCCCTGCGACGCCGGCCGTGAAGCTTAGGGTTTTCCGAACTCCGACTCGATGGCTGGGCGAAGCTTTCGATTCGCTCCAGATGGCCAAGTGAATTGCCCGCAGCGCGGCCGCCAATACGAAGATCTGTCCGGGAGGAAAGCCTCACCCTGGATGGCGCGTTGTTGATTGAAGAAGCCATCGCCTATCGGGTGACGCTACGCAGGAACTCTCAATGAAAGCACCAATGTCGTGTCAAAACCGCGGATCTCGGTAGGGGGTCCCGAATCGCGCCTAGGCGATGGTAACAGGAGACAAGGGACACGATGTTTTTACCTGTGTTCGCCCTCTCGATGGAGGTAAAACCCTACTCCTCGCTTGATTGATATTGATGATATGGGTAGTACAAGAGTGGATCTACCACGAGATCAAGGAGGCTAAACCCTAGAAGCTAGCCTATGGTATGATTGTTGTAATGGTTGTTGTGTCTCACGACTAAAGCCCTCCGTTTATATAGACACCGGAGAGGGCTAGGGTTACACGAGTCGGTTACAATGGTAGGAGATCTACATATCCAGACGCCAAGCTTGCCTTCCACGCCAAGGAAAGTCCCATCCGGACACGGATGAAGTCTTCAATCTTGTATCTTCATAGTCTTGGAGTCCGGCGGACGATGATAGTCCGGCTGTCCGGACACCCCCTAGTCCAGGACTCCCTCAGGGACCTCTTCCCCTTCCCCATTCGGTTCGGTGCCATGGCAAGGGGGAGGGCTGAGCTCGGGTCGGATTGGGAAAAGAGGCTGAGTTTCGAGGAGGCAGAAGAGTCGGGGAAGTGCGTCGCCAGCAATGGGGAAATAACTGTGTAGGACGTCGTGGTCGCCTAACCAAAGCGGATATCAAGGCTGCGTGGGAAAGCGGGATGCCCACGCCTCATCGGGCCGCCATGCGCCGACCAGGGCAGATAAGTCGTTGGGGCTCGCGGGCGCTCAAGATTTGCCCCTTGGCTTGCCTCAAGCCAAGTCCGAAGCGCACTTGGGCCCGGCTACCTGCTTCGGCCCCGAGAACGGGGTTCTCAGACTTGCTCGCTCACATGCCCACGGTGTGGCTCCCACCAAGGCCCGGTACGACCTGCCTTCATCAAGAACACTCAAGACCTCGCTGGGCCAAGCCTCGCGAGGCGGACGATGCAAGACCTCCTCAGGGGCGGCCTCACCAGGCTGGCTCGCAAGGGGCGGAGAGATCAAGGCAAGGGGCACCTCGCGAGGTTCCTGTGACGTAAGTCGTGACGACCAAGGCCAGGCGGGCGCCAGCGCGCGCAGTGTCCTCGTTTCCTCTTCGGTGCTAAAGAGGCAGGCGCGGGCGAGGAGTCCCGAGGCACCAAGCAAAGGTTTCCATATCGGTGCAACGAGACCAAGACCAGCAGGACGGCAAGATGGAGGTCACCGTGGAGCCCAAGACGCTGCGCCACCACCTGTGAGCCTTTGGCAGCGAAGACCACCTTTAGTCAGATAACTTATACCGGTTGTCCCCTTCAATTTGGCGCTTGTTGGACCCCTCCCGCTCAATATTTGGGGAGAGTACCAAGGCCTCTATAAATAGGACTAGCCACCACTGTGGAGGGACACCGATCCGAACGGATCATTCGGACCATCCTCACACTCACCAACACCGAGCCCAAGAACACCTCTTCCTGTGAGGCTGTTCGTCCATTGTACTAGTTCGCCCTCACTCCAAGAGGCAATCCACCACCACACACCGGAGTAGGGTATTACACCACATCGTGGTCTTGACCAAGATAAATCTTGTGTGCCTTGTTGTTCGGGTTCGACGCTACCGAGCTTTGAGATCGCGTGAGGGCGTGAGTTTTGAAGAGAGAGATCTTCGTGCGCACTCCTAGAGTTCGAACTTTAAGGGTTTGCACGAACCCGTAATCCGGCTGAGGAGGAGGAGGAGGAGGAGGAGGAGTTTCACCTAGTTGGCATCGATAAGCTTTCCTGCTCAACCATATGGCTCTTAATTCATACTGCCACTTGTTAGTAGTTAGGATAAACTGTCATTTTGTTTTCTAGTTATGGCTAAGACAATGTTCAATCCTCGCGTGGTAACGCCACCACTAGTGAGAAGTGGAGATCACATCTTATGTCGCTTTGCAACCAAATAACATGTAGTTTATCGAACAACAACGATTACATGCAATCGCACATCATGGTACTCCCTTGATGTTTTTTTAATGTTAGTATTACTTCTAAATTCATTGAACAGAGAAGAAAATTGCTTCTTTGATGTAGGTAGTCTCAATGCAGTAACTAAACAACATGCAAATGTTAATTTTTTACCTACATCAGCTCAAACGGGCCTACATGGGACAATTACGTAGGGAACGCTAGGCGCCAGCGCCGGCGCGCATAATTTTTCGCCGGTCGGTCGCTAGCCATCCGATCCAAAGTAGTGAACCGCCGATCTCGCCTCTTCCTTTCCCTTTCCCGCCCTCCCCCACCACGCACAAGGCAACAAAAACACAAAGAAAGTGCCATTGATCCATAGGCTACTGACTGAATCTCCGCCGTTCCCTAACGCTGCCAGCCGCCATCGCATCGCCGCCACGGTGGTAAAGCAGAAAAATAATGCAAAGCTTGAAAGCAAAACACATGGTTCCAAAGAATAATTAATATGGTTCCAAAGAAACAATAATGTGGTTGCAGCAGAAAATGCTTGATTCCAAGAAAATACATTGATATGGTTCCAAAGAAAAACAACATGGTTCCAAATAAAATTTGATATAGTTCCAAAAAAAATTAAACCGGTTCCTCGAAGGAAAAAAATCAACGCAGAAAAAAATCATGGCGTCGCCGTCAGAGTCATTTCCCATCGCCATCCTTGACGATTGCAAGAAGTCAAAATGCCGGTTCCGCAAAAGTCTGTGGCAGCAAAAATCATGGCACCCGGCGCCGTGGTCGCCGACACCGCCCCTCCTGCTCCAAAGAATTCAAAAAATGGTTCCAAAGAAAATTTGGAAGAGGTTCCAAAGAAAAATAAAAAGACAAAGAACTTACCACGCCACTGTTGCTTCCGCCACCACCATCCTCACCGTGAAGCAAATCTCGCGCTTAGTTGAAGCAAATCCCCATGCCTTCCCAAAGATCGAGTCCCAAATGCGTTCCTCTGGCTGCCGTTTGGCCGAGGACGAAATACCCACGCCACAGCCGATCACCTCGATGGGCGCACTGAGGTGATCAGTAGGCGCAGCTCGCCGTGGTGGCGATTCATGGACGCAGCCCCCTTAAGGCTACGCCTCCGGCGAATCTCAACCGCAATACCGTACTGGTCCGTGGTGATTCAAAGACGAGAGAGACAATAGGAGAAGAACCGATAGATATTCGCGTAAGTGAGGATAAGGTTTCAGAACGAAGCGGTGGTCAAGCGTCACGGGTCCACGGTGTCTCAGGTTATGCGAGGAGAGGACCGCCCAGCTTACGGGCGCACCAACCCCATCGCTTCCTTTACGTAAAATGCAAAAAAGAAAAAAAAACATTAGATGTCACGCGTGCTTGTATGCCCGTGTCTTCCTAAAATCTCCGAGCTGCAATTAGCTTAACCACTAAGCTACGAACCGACCCGACGAAAGGTGTCGCCGGTCTCGAAGAAGACCAGAAAAGAAAAACGCGCATTCAAATCAAACCACACGGTTCACTCGTTCCCCTTTCTCTTCTCCTTCGGACGCGAAGAAACCCTCGGCCCCTCACAAAGAGAGAAGGGGAGAAAAATAAATTCAAAACCTCCCCCAAACCCCTCGTCCACCGCCGCCATGGACAGGGCCCGCGGCGCGGCGCTCGCGACGCCGTCGGCCAGCGGTGGCTCACCGTCTTCGCCTTCCAGGCCGCGCTCTCGGTCGCCGCCTCCGTAGTCCACCTCGCGGTCTCCCCGAGCCGCCGCCACCCTAACCTCGGGGTACCCCTGCCTTCCTCCTCGGGCTGCACCTGCCCTCTCCTGCGCCGCCACGGGGCCTCGCGCTCGCCTTCCTCATCTCCGCCTCGCCCCACCCCGGCCCACCGCCCGTACCGAAGGTCGCCCTCGCGGCCTCCCTCTTCGCTTCGGCAGGCGCGCTATGCGTGGCCGCCGCGGCGTCTCTGGTCCCCAAGGACGCCGGATGGGCTGCCGTCGCTGGGCTGGGATTCCGCGGCGCTGTGTTGGGCGCGGTGTTCGCCGCTCACTACTTTGGGCGTGGAGGTGGTTGCTCCAGTTCCCGTCGTGCAGGTGAGTGGAGGGGGGAAAGTTAGGGTTTCTGCATATCCTGCTTGATTCATCCGAAATTGTAGATTGGGTTTGAATTCGTAGTCTTAGAGTTCATATCACGACGTCTAAGATTAACTTGTCAGCAATGATTTGCTGTGCACTATTGTTCTTAAATCACAGGAATGATGTTATCTTAATTGTGGCTTGAACTATTGGTATTTTACCCTAGGGTGTTTGGTCAGAGGAGAGGCCATTCTGCACTATTGGATCGGTATTTATTGGACACACATTTTGTTATTCAAGTTATTCAGATCAGATAATAGATGGTTTTATTACGAGCACTGTGTAATTTCCCAAGAATATCATGTTTTATGGTCAAATATCCAGTCAGAAGCTTCTGTTTTTATTCACCGCTTATTCATAGAATTGTTTGCCTCTACTCTACTTTTTTTTATTTAGGTGTGAACATGGTGGAGATTAATCAGAATGTAGGGCAATCAGTTGTAATTTTCAAAGCTAAGTTTAGTTAATTTTGATCCCTTAATAGTCTTAGATTTGCTTGCTTAGTTGCATGTTCATTTGCTATCTTACAGTTCTTCCAGCACTCACTTGAGTATGTGGCCGCTTGGTTTTAACTTTGTTAACTTGTTTTATTGTCCAGAGGCCTATGTTCTATGGATTAAAGATGGGGCTTCTACCATCTATTAAAAGGGCTCTAAAGATGTCGCTCAGGTCTTCTTGCTTTCACTTGTCCTGATTCTTATTCTTCCTCGGCAATTCAGAATGGGAGGATCCATTGAAGTCAAATTATCACCCAAATCGCTATTTTTATAGTGACCACAGGTGTTTCCTTCTGTTGGGAAATAAGTCATCATTTTGTCCAGGTTTGTTTTCTCCTTTACAATCCAAATCAAACAACATGCTTTTAGATGCACACTTGTTTCACTGATGTACTCTGCAGCTTGACTTTCCTGGAACTTTAATACAACTGTTTTCAACGAATTTCAGGTTGTGCACACAAGAAGATGCAGTTTTACTCCACTCAGAGCTTCTGCTGCCGCAGAGACTAATCCGACTGATTATATCCTCGAGACTTTGGAACTAAGTAATCCACGGTCGCTAATGCAATATCTTGCATTCCAAGATTTGTGTGCAGTATCTGAATGTAACATCGAACCTTGGGCCGAGGTGCCTTCTTTGAGGAATCTGGTGAAACTTACAAAAGAATTGTGACAGCCTGTTTGAAGCCACTTGAGGAGTTCACTTCAAAAATTGCTGAAGCACTTGAAGGGTTTACTAGTGAAAGGCCAGAACTATTGTTACAACAGTCTAAGCTCTATGGTGCATTTAGTGATTCACAGGTAATTTTATAACCACTTCATCTACTTCTGCTGTAGGTTCTTCAGTGTGTTCCCAGTTGTTAATCTTGTCTGTCTCTTCTTGTGTAACTAATGAAATCTGCTTCCCGTTAAGAACCATCATCCAGCAATAGTTTGAACTCACGGTTGAGTTGGTGCCTGCATTTTTGTTTGACATCCGTGATAAAATATTTTAGAGTTGAATAAGGAGAGGCCATGCTTTAAAGATGCTGGGTTGGGTATAGTTGAAGCATACATGCATAATGATTGGTTAGTCACAGTTACACATAATGAATTCAAGATTTGCATCAAGCATCACACAATCCGAAGATTTTGCATGATAACTGCTGATCATGTTATGTTAGATATGTTATGGAATATGAGTATGCGAGTATCCACATGTTATCTCCCCAGGAATGTTTAATAGCTTAAGTTGAACTGCTCAAACCTTTTAGTTGGAAGTTGGTAATTTCAAGTGTTTAGGCCTTTGGAGCTGACAGGTTATTATTGACAGCTTTTATATGAGTACCAAATGTATTCTTCTAGTATAAAGTAATTGGATACTGAGGCGCATTAACTATCATCGTGTTTGATTGCAAATGACATAATAAGTATGCCATATGCACATGTACCGCATGCAACAGTTTTGAATATTAGCTATGGGGCATGCTTTCTGTAATATGGGGAAGTTGGTTTGATTTTGAATATGGCACATGTGGTGATGTCAATTCTTTTTACACGATATATAGTTGACCTGTGGTCTGTTTGATGTAGATTATACTCCTTTCTGTTCGAATTATTGTCAGAGAAATGGATGTATCTAGACGTATTTTAGTTCTAGATACATCCATTTCCGAGACAAGTAATTCGGAACGGAGGGAGTAGTAAATAGTAGCTCACCATTAAGTTCAGAATCATGCTTTTCCTCAGAACCAATGGATAGATTGTAGCAGAAGAAGCTCTGTTCCTTTTGGAGCAATTCTGTAGTACCAAGGTTGTGTTTGTTTTGAGCCCAAATTTGCCCCACCATTTTTCTTCTCGAATGATGCAGGAGATCTGCGTGTCATTTCATTAATAAGAGGATTAAAAGTACAACTCCACACACACACAACACACCCAAAACCCAAACACTTTAGACCATATGAGCCACGCTTGGACAAAGGATACGACTAAAGGGTTAGAACACCGACCCTAGAACAGGGTCTGAAGGCCATGGGGCCTGGCTGTACCCATAGGGCACCCTCTTCCTCTACCACCAAGACTACTAAAATGCCCTAGGGCTACCTCAGATTCCACTTTCAGATCCAATCTCATTTCATTATAAAAGATACTGCTATTGTTTCAAGCGCTTCCAAATGTCGCAAGCTACTATATGAATATATGATCAAGATGTTGAGGCCTTTTCGGTGCTCCTTGTCCAATCTCTTGATTGCCCTGTTCCACCAGCCGGAGAAGGCCCCACCAACCCCACCAAATATTTGACCAAGTTTTGTGTGCCCATGAGTTGGCCAACTTTGGCTAAAAAATGAAGTAGAGTTGGGTAAGGAGCCATTGGCATGCCAATAAGTTCAGAATCATCCAAACAAAAACCAAAGTTTTGGTAAGGTGCATTTTGGCAGAAACCAAACATACAACAACTACAAGGCTAGAAGTGAAAATGGAGACTGCTTAGCTGATAGCTGGTGTGACGAAGTTCTGACAGTGTGGAAGCCAAATTTGTGAAACATGATGTCCAGTTTAATAGCAGCTTGAATTTATCTTTATTCAGGATCAACTACATGGTTTAGCTTATTATGACTACTAATATTTTTCTTCGTTTCCAAAATAGATGACCCAACTTCGTGAGTCATCTATTTTGGAACGGAGGGATACATTATAAATAATCAGTTAACATTTTGAAGATTTAGCTTATTTCCATTGTGCATCTGCGGTGAATATAGCTTAACATGATTCTTGTGATTTGATAGCATTCAGAAACTTCATTAATGTCTGTAGGTGTCCTTCAGAGTAAGGTCAATTGTTCACGTGCCTTTAGCTTTAATAGCCTTGTCTTAAAGATTGTTTAAGGCCTGGAAATGTTTTATGTGCCAGATGGTGTATCATTGCCAAATCATAATAGTCCAAATGTTACTTTGTGCACTAATGCCTAATGATAGATTGTTTTGTATGACCTTTGAATGTAGATATGCTCATGGTGTGCTCGGACATTGGCGACATTAACTGCACGCCACGACAAGAGGATCGGTATGGAGTTGCTCAACTCACTGGCTGCAATGCTGCTGTGATGTCTACTTTGCTGTCTGCTCTAGTTGCGGTTGAAGCATGTTTAGGGAAGAAAACTAACCCACAACCTGCGCACTCACTGGGTCCAGCAAGCATTAGGTGGGGTAACTTCTCCACTGCAAGAAAAGGCAATGTAACTGCCATCGCAAGCACACAAAGAGGTGGTCTGCACACCAAAGCTCATTCAATGGCTGATGTTTTCCGGACTTCAATTTATCAGATAGTCTCAGCCTTCTTGGATGACATGCGGCAAATGCAAAAGCTTCGAGTTTGGAGAAGAATTGGATCAGTGAAGGAAGAAACCTATATATGGCTCACATGCTGTCTTGGTTCAGAAGTTGAGCTTGTTCATTGAATACCGAGCTGTCTGAACTCTGTGTGATGTCTCTCAAATCGACATTCTGTTGGGGTGAAGGAATTTTGTTACGGACCAAAATGCTTGTTTAAGTGAAGTTTGGAGCTGCTGACACTACCATCATCTCATTGAGGTCAAGGAATATTTGTTTCGGCACTATGATGATCCACTGGCGAGAAATCATTTTCCATTCCCCATCTTTTGGAGGACAAGAAGGGCCATGACCTGTTATTATTGTGATTTCTTGCAAAACAATCTCACTATTTTTCAATTGTTTGAAGCATCACGCTAGTGAATGGAAAATTAAGCGCTCAATTTTGCATGGTACTAGAGAGGTGTTAGTATGTTGCTGTAGTAGGGGGAATGCCGAAATGTTTTGGGCTATCAGTCCACTTGGTTGGCTTGTCAGAATGGTCATACTTGCATCAACGTATCTTCCTCTGTCTCATAATGTAAGACGTTTTTGACAGTAGTGTAGTGTTAGAAAACATCTTAAATTATGGGACGGAGGGAGAATTACGCAGTAGTGCTAGTCAAGATCGAATGATTTTTGTTGTTCAATGAGCACCAGCGCAGCCTTTTCACTTGTTCCCGTTTGCTGTTAATGCTAGTGGTTGGAGCCGTTGGTGCGGTTTCATTTCCATCCCTGTTTCTTAAGAATAGATCCATGGTTCCACTTATACTTTGCTTTTGAATGGTGTTGAAAATCCAACATCTCAGATTCAAATGTGCTGAAGGTGGATGGTATTTCCATTTAAGTAACCATTCTAATTCAGCCGTGATTTTCTAATACAATCTTCCTCTACGAAGAACACGGACACCTAACAGTGGAACAGAACCTAGCTAAAGATGAGGGAATTGGCGGCCAGCCTCGCCGTCCTCGGCGAGGTGCCGAGCACTGAGAGGGCGGCCCTCGCGGACGCCTTCCTTGCGGCGGCGGCCTTGGGGCAATGCCGGCGCGGCGAGAGGAACCTGCCACGGTGCGCGTCCAGGCCGCCCTCGCAGCTCCGCGACGGCTTGAGGCGCTTGGCTGGCTTGGCCAGGTCCTCCAAGGAGGCCACGGCCGCCAGCGACGCGAACGACTGCGACTTGCCGTCGAAGAACAAGGACAATCCCCTCCTGCACAGCACAGAAAAGGCAGGTCAGCATCTCTCTCTGCTTAGAATAGATCAGGAACGTAAACCGTCAACACTCGCATTCGCGCGCACGTACTTGATGGGGAGCTGCGTCATGAGGGCGGACATCTCGAAGTGGTCACCGGAGCTCGAGGAGGAGGAGGAGGAGCTGGCGTCGTCTGCGAGGTCGGAGGAAGAGGACGTCGAGCTCCGCGACGTGCACTCGGAGTCGGACGCGGAGCCGATGTCCTCGTCCTGCTCGTCGTAGGCTGCCCCGGGCTGCGCCACCATCATCATCTCCGCGGCGCGGCTGAACATCACGTACGCGTCCATCTGGGTCGCCATGCCGATCAGAGCAGACCAAACCAAGGAACGAAGGAGAGAAGCAGCAGGTGATCTGAGATCAGCGATCGGTTGTGCTGGTGCGTTGGCGATGGAGGATCAAACGCGGCGCAGCGGCTATAAAGGGGGAGAGGAGGAGGAAGGGAGGGTGATGAGTCACTGGGAGGATAAGGAGGGAGGAGGGGCGCGGCTACAAATAGGTGGGGGACGGGCGCGGAGCGAACGGAGGAGATAAAAGCGACCCGGTTTATTCACGCCCAAGTAAATGCCGCCGATTGGTAGACTCGGCATTATCTCCTCCCTTCGTTCTCTTTACTCGTGTGGGGCTTTTGTTTAGCTTTGTGCGGAGAGGGACAGGCGCGCGGCGGGGAGAGGGAGGGCAGCAGAGGATAAGGCCTCCACATGGTTTCCACCGCGCAGCGTTGGGAGCCGCGTGTGCTCTCTGGCTCGGCTTTGATGACTGTGCCTGCGCGGCTGTGCTTGGTCGCTTCGGCAGGTGATGGTCCACACACTTGAATTTCGCCCGCGCTGCGCCACGCGGGCTTCCTGAGTCCACTTGCTCTGGGACGCTGGGGTTTGCGACGACTGGCGAGAAGCCAGCTGGGGCGGGAGGGTGGTTAGTGCTAGCGGCCAGTAGGACTTGGCCTTTTCGAATGACCTGGCAGCGTGGCATCCCCATCTGGTCTGTACTTTATATTTATGAAAGCTACCGTGCCTATCATCGCTCCTTTGTACTCCTGCGGGCTCTGGTGCTACTACTACACAAGAAGGAATAACAGAAAAATTGCCGGCTCAGTTTCTGTTTTAAAGAAAGGGTATCATTTTCTAAAGCTGACTAGATAAGGCCAACTCCACCTGCGCTGACTTATCCGTCCGCCCCTATCTGCCGTGTAAAGTGACAAAGCGAGCGAGGCGCATTGCCACATGGCTGCTGAACGGATTTGTCCGCTTAAGGTCGCTGACCCATCCGCGCCCAAGTTTGCCGCTGGGTAAAACGGACACCACGCGACAAAGGGTCGTCGCGCTTGTCCTTCCTCGCCTGCCGGTGGCACAGACGGGCTTTTTCTATCCGCCTCCTCCTCCCGGCCGATCCACTCCACTCTTCCACGCTTTTCTCCTCTCGCTGCACGCCGCTCACGCCATCATGCCTGCACCTCGGACGACGCTGGCTTCAACCTGCTCTTCCGTCAGCCGCCAAGTTACCCAAGCACGGGCCACTTGTTTCATGCACTCACCACGGATTTAACTGATCCGGCTGGCCTTGAGCTCGTCCTACCAGAGGAGGTCGGGCCATGGACATGCCGGTGTCACGATCAAAGGAAGCACCAAGAAGGAGTTCAAGAAGGTCGCCTAGAAGCAGCCTCGCTACCCGCTTCTACCGGTCACCGGAGCGGGCCTAACCCTGCTTTCTACATATACCCGGCCAAGAGAGATTAGGTGGCGATTGGCACAACGGCTAGCTAGGGCGTAGTGTGGCGTGGTTCTCACATGAGCCGAGAAGGCCTCCTTCCTCCCTTCTCCCCTTGTACTCGAATTCATGTCCATGGTGGAATATACCGAACCCTAGCCCTCATAACTGCATCGAGCGGTTCTAATCCTCGAATCTTCCAAACCATCACCGCCACACCAGATTCGCCGACCACGCTACCGGGTTATGGAGAAAATTTCACGGAGACAAGGCGATTGACGAGCTCCTTTCTGGCCGATTTCGCCGCTCTCCGTTCCTCATGGAGCGCAATACAGATGACTACAAACTTTCGCTAAGCTCGACAGAAAGCCGACCAGCTGCCGCAAGATCGACGACGCTAAGCTCGCGATCGAAGCGCCGACTTTGACGAGCTACGCGCGAGATCGGGGAGACGGAGCACCACGGCAGGCCCCACCGCCTGGTTGTCTTCAAGGCGGAGCTGCACCGCACCAGAGCCGCACCGAGTAGTGGATCCGGGATATGAAAATTTCAATGGCGACGCAGATCACCGGAAGCAAGCTCAAGCACATACCCCCACCCGCACGAGGTACGCAACCAGATCCCAACCCTCGAGGCGATCATTCCAGCTCTCAAGCATCGCACCTGCTTCCGCCTCGGGTTGGGTTTGGTCCCTCAATTGAGTCGCTGCTTGATGGCTCAAATCCCAAGCTATGGCGCAACGCACCGTGAGGATTACTTCTGTTATGGAACACTCCACAAAGATCGCAGTGTCGCTTGCTTTCGCTCAATTTGAAGGAACAAGAAATAGGCTGGTAGAGCCGCCAAATACCAGGCTCCTATGTCAATTGGCTCAATCGCAAGAACTCTGCTACAATCCGTGTTTGGCAGGAACAAATCAAGGAAATATGCCCTAGAGGCAATAATAAAGTTATTATTTATTTCCTTATTTCATGATAAATGTTTATCATTCATGCTAGAATTGTATTAACCGAAACATGATACATGTGTGAATGCATAGACAAAACAACATGTCACTAGTATGCCTCTACTAGACTAGCTTGTTAATCAAAGATGGTTATGTTTCCTAACCATGAACAAGGAGTTGTTATTTGATTAATGAGGTCACATCATTAGTAGAATGATCTCGATTGACATGACCCATTCCCTTAGCTTAGCACACGATCGCTTAGTATGTTGCTACCGCTTTTATCCATGACATATACATGTTCCTATAACTATGAGATTATGCAACTCCTGCTAACGGAGGAACACTTTTGGTGCTACCAAACGTCACAACGTGAATCGGGTGATTATAAAGGAGTACTACAGTGTCTCCAAAGGCAAATGTTGGGTCAAGGATTTCGAGATTAGGTTTTGTCACTCCGATTGCCTGGAGAGGTATCTCTCGGCCCTCTCGTAATGCACATCACTTAAGCCTTGCAAGCACTACAACTAATGAGTTAGTGTGAGATGATGTATTACGGAACGAGTAAAGAGACTTGCCAGAACGAGATTGAACTAGGTATTGGATACCGATGATCGAATCTCTGCAAGTAACATACCGATGACAAAGGGAACAACGATGTTGTTATGCGGTCCGACCGATAAAGATCTTCGTAGAATATGTAGGAACCAATATGGGCATCCGTGTCCCGCTGTTGGTTATCGACCGTGAATAGTTCTAGGTCATGTCTACATTGTTCTCGAACCGTAGGGTCCGCACGCTTAAGGTTTCGGCGATGCTTATTATGAGTTTATGTATTTTGATGTACCAAGGAGTTCGAGTCCCTGATGTGATCACGGACATGACGAGGAGTCTCGAAATGGTCGAGACATAAAGATTGATATATTGGAAGCCTATGTTTGGAGTTCGGAATGGTTCCGCAAAACGGAATTTACGAGTACCGGAGGTTACCGAACCCCGGAGGTAAATGGGCCTCGATGGGCCTTAGTGGAAAGGAGAAGGGACCAGCCCTAGGCGGGCTACGCCCCCCTTCCCTAGTCCTACTAGGACTAGGAGAAGGGCCGTCTCTCTCTCTCCTCCGGAATCCTAGTCCAACTAGGATTGGGGGATCCCACCCCTGCAGGGAGTAGGACTCTTGGCGCCACCCTGGCCGCCCCCCCCTTGCTCCTTTATATACGGGCAGGGGCACCTTGGAACACACAAGTTGATCTTTAGATCGCCTCAGCCGCCGTGCGTGCCCCTCCACCATATTCCACCTCGGTTATACCGTCAAGCTTAGCGAAGCCTCGCACCGTGAAACATCAAGATCGCTACCACGCCGCCGTCCGACGAACTCTCCTCGACACTCGGCTGGATCG
>JAHHZJ010003053.1:0-134707 GCA_021437245.1 Aegilops speltoides | reverse complement strand
CCGTTCGCCGGGGCATTAGGTGACCCGGCCGTGCCGTGTGGGACTCGCGTAGGGAGGAAGATGACCGTGGAGGGGAGGGTCAGCGGCGGGGGGGACGGCGGCGGCGGCGGCAAGGACAAGTTCCCGGTGGGCATGCGCGTGCTCGCCGTCGACGACGACCCCACCTGCCTCAAGGTCCTCGAGAACCTCCTCCGCCGCTGCGACTACCATGGTACGGGAATCGCTGTCGCCAACATGCACCCTCCTCCCTCTCTCCCTCCAGCGTGGTCCAGGGCTAGTAGTAGGAGAGGAGATGAATCTGTACTGCTCTCGAAGTCTCAAGTACAGACCCGTCCGGTCCCGTGCTGTTCCACCACAGTGTATTTTTCCCTTAGATTTAATCGCTTGTTTGCTTGATGCGCGTGCTATTCGCGAGATTTGGCGCCCGAGTTTTGCATTTACGCCGCTGGTTTTCTGGGATTTATTCACGCTCCCTATTTTTCACTTGCCCTGTCGGTCTATTTTTCGCAGGGTGCTGTGTAATGTCAATTTATGATTGGATTTCTGTCATTATTGTGTTTGCCGATTTCTCATCTTCTTCCCTTTTTTTCGCCTAGCCACTTTATTGGGAATAATAACCTTGCTTTGGAATCTGCGTTTTTCCGTCCAAACACCTATGCAAGATCGGACAATCTCCCATGCACGTCTCTTCCTCGTGGTTTTAGTTTTAGATTTCCACGGTGACAACTGCTCATGTTTTTTAGATGGGAATTTTGCTTGGATTTTCTTTCACCCCTTTCAGCTTGTGCAGTCCTCTTCTTCTTCTTCTCGTTGCTGATTCTTCCGAAACCTAGATTTATGTGTTTGCAATGTGTTGTTACGGTGGTTTGCTAATGTGTTTGGATTCGATCTGCTGTGATGTTGCAGTTACAACCACTGGGCAGGCAGCCACCGCCCTCAGGATGCTCAGGGAGAACAAGGACCAGTTTGACCTCGTCATCAGCGATGTCCACATGCCGGACATGGATGGTTTCAAGCTCCTCGAGCTTGTCGGTCTGGAGATGGACCTCCCAGTCATTAGTAAGGCTAACCTGCTTAATCCTCTGCTGCTCTTTGCAAACGATGCTCTAAAAGATATCACTGCTGGGGAATGATTGTCGAGTGAATCTACTTGTTTCATTTCATGTCATTTGGTGCTCCACAACTTTGGAGATGAATTATGTCTGCTAACCTACAAACATCGCAGATAGTTCTTCGATGTGCTACTGCTAGTTTTGTTAGGAAAGATGAAAAATCTTCTTTCATTTGTGTGGTTCAGATCTCTTTGAGGCTACTCATAGCTTGGTGCATGGGTCAGGGAACCAATGGAAGATTCCCAGTTCCAATATATTGCAGATAGTTCTTTGATGTGCTACTGCTACTTTTGTTAGATATATGTTGTTCATTACCGTGATCATATTGCATAATTGATTACCTGCTCTACCACTCGTTGTATCAACTGAAAGCAGTGGCTGTATTGTGTTATTGCGCTACACGTGTAACAACTGGAGAAGAAATGAGAAAGGACAAAAGGCCTGCTACTGTAATGAATGGCTATTAATTGTTTCCTAGTTAGTGTTTTTTATGTGTTAGCGTCTGATCATATGAACAAAGTGTGAATAATGTCATGCATTTTGTAACATTTTTCGTTTATTCTGGAACTGATCAATGACTATCTATTATGCAGTGTTGTCTGCAAATGGGGAGACACAGACAGTCATGAAGGGCATAACTCATGGAGCATGTGACTACCTGCTAAAGCCGGTGCGTCTTGAGCAGCTGAAGACAATATGGCAACATGTGATTAGGCGGAATACCAAGAACCGTGGTGGTAGTGACAATGATGATGCCGGTCAGAAAGGGCCGAATGCTGAAGGTGAGAATGGTGGAGCTAACCGCAACAAGAGGCAGTCACGGAGGGATAGAGATGAGAATGGAGATGATGGTGATGATTCTGATGAAAACAGTAATGACAACGGCGACTCGTCATCCCAGAAGAAGCCAAGAGTTGTGTGGTCTGTGGAGCTGCACCGGAAATTTGTTGCTGCCGTCAACCAGCTTGGCATCGACAGTAAGAACTCACTTCATATCGTTGTTATCATAAATGTGGGCTATTTGTTTTCTGGGTTCATTATGCTGTCTGTAGTAACATATCTCTGTTCATAAACACAGAGGCTGTTCCAAAGAAGATATTGGACCTCATGAATGTAGAGAACATCACCAGGGAGAATGTTGCTAGTCATCTGCAGGTTCAGTTTCTATCCATGAGTGTTACCATTTTTTTTACGTCTGTACCAAGATTATTATGGAGCCCAACTTCTAATTGTTATATCCCAGTCATAATCTCTAGTTGAAAGAGGATTTTTTTTCTGAATTTTGATAAATATTAAAAGAGCATTTTCATTTGCAGTATAACGGTACATGTTATTTTCTTGTGACCCCCCAATTTATGTATTAAGTAACTTATAAAAACGTTGGCTAAAGGGGTAAGAGTCCCTCCTGTTTGATTGTGCGTTAGTTATTATATAGAAATGAGTCTTCCCTGCAGATCGAACGAGCGTGGGCGAGCTTACACCTGTAAGCTCTAGCTGACCGAGCTAGAGCTTGGTTCTCCATTTAAATAACTTATATTGCCATGTTTGTTTCCTAGTATTACCAAAAGAAGAAAGTTATTGCTGTCAGCATATCTTTCAATCTGTTCAGTTGAGTTCCGTATGGAACTGTTCATTTGATGATTGAACATGTCTTAGCCTTCATTCCTCTATTTTGTTTCTGAATGTCATTCTAATTCATTGATTCTTGCTGTTTTATCATAATTTCAGAAGTACCGGCTGTATCTGAAAAGGATGAGTATGGATGCAAGTAGACAGGCTAACCTCGTTGCTGCACTTGGAGGAAGGAACCCTGCTTACAGCAATATGAATTCAATGGATGTCTTCAGGCACTACAACAACGCGTACGGTAGATACCGACCAGTTCCAACCAGCAACCATTCCCAGTCAAATAACCTTGTTGCAAGGATGAACTCCCCTTCTGCATACGGAATGCATGGGTTGCTGTCTCCACAGTCTCAGCCACTTCACCTTGGCCATGCCCAGAATAATCTGGGCACTTCCCTGAACGATTTGGGTGTCAATAATGGTAACCTGATCAGGGGTGCACACATGTCAACCATGGTGACTGGTACTTCCGGTAACTCTTTTGCAAACATTTCAAATGGTGCACCATTGGCTCCTACAAATAGGGCAGTTCAGTCTCTTGAATCAAACAACAGGCAACACCTTGGTCGGATAAATTCGTCTTCGACAGACTCATTTAGCTCATTCGCTAGTGATTCTCCCCACTTTCCAGATCTTGGAAGAAGTAGTAACACCTGGCAAACTGCAGTTCCGTCCAACATTCAGCAACTTGGTCAGAACGGCAGCATGTCCCAAGCAAGCTTGCATGGGAATGGCCCTAGGATGGAACCTGTCTCTAGCTATGCACCACCATCAAATCAGATTACATCTCTGGGAAATGATATACAGAACCAAGTAGCACCACTAGCTAGCAATACCCTCCCAATGGTATTCAATCAGGGTGCAGCGCCATTCACCTTTGGAAACAGCACAAACTCGAGAGAGGCGCTCAATAGCAACCTTGCGTTCAGCAACTCAGGCATCAACACTTCATTGCCAAACCTTCGCATTGACAATTCGGTTGTGCCAAGGCAGACTCTGGATGGCGGGAATACAGGCGGTGTTCCCTCTCTGCAGGATGGCAAGATTGATCAGCAAGCTGTTGGTAATCAGCTCAATTACAACAACAATGATCTCGTGGGGACAAGTGGGCTGCAAAGGGAGCTCAGTGGTGGTCTGGATGACATTGTTGTTGACATGTTCAGGCCGGTATGATCCTCTCTTTTGTTTCATTTTCAGCAGAATATATATTAATGCAAAACTTTCATCTATTTTGCAACTACATAGTAATGTTGACTAGCTTAGAAAAAATAGTAATCTTGACAAACTATTTTCTCGCTGGCTCACCATTTTTATGGTGGTGCAAACGCTCCACTGAAGCCGGACATGCATTTTTTATTTCATATGGAACCCACATGCATGTGTGGCGTTCTATTCCTTTTAAGATAAGATGCACTTTTATTTTGGTAGTAGTACTTTTGATTCCTGTAACATTATTATAGGAAAGTAGACTAACAGTACACTGAGGTACTTTATATTATCTGCATGATTGCACTGAACATATACATTTAGCTTACACTCCCACTGTTTACTTAATCTTTATGTGATCTGCCATTTTGGGGACTTGTAGTACTTACTATCTTTTATGTAAAATTCACGACTTTTAACAGGGAATGAACATCTAACCATGCCATACTTCTTAATGCAGGATAATGATAATGGTGGCATTTTCATCGACACGGACTGGGGGCTGGTCTAGCCAGTCGTCTCCTTTCACCAAGTCCCATGCGCGAGATTTTCCGCATTTGTGTGGTGTCTGCTGCTGATTTGTCCATCATGCAATTGCCTGCTCAAAGCTGTTCATAGTAGCAAGCCTTCATCACAAATGCCTTTTGCATTTGGTTTTCTCAGTTTAGCCTTCAGGTTCCTGTGTTAGTCGTCCAGTATTCAGAGTTATATTGGGTAACAACTATGTGCTGTTTGTGTCCGTGACTCGTATGACTATCTTAATTCAGGTATACCCTGTTATCGTAAGATATAGTATGCTTGGTATGCAAGTGAATTCTTCGTGTTAATTGTTGGAAATGTTTTTGCTCTTTTACTTTGTTATATCATTACGTTCGTACAACGTTTAGCTAGCTGAATTGTTAGTAATAGTAAGCACTCAGATGCTGCTGTGTGGAATTTTGTTCTGTTTTTTCTGCATAATTGTTATGAGGGGAGCCTTGGTGCAGTGGTCTGCCTTGTGATCTCGTGAGGTCACGGGTTCAAGTCCTGAAAACAGTCTCTTGCAAAAATAGACTGTAGACCCAAGTGGTCGGAACCCGTCACCGGACCCTGTCCAAGTGGGACCTACATGCACCGGCCTGCCTGTTCTGCATGATAGTTATATGTAGCAACAAGTATGAGTAGAACTGCACGGAGGGTGCAAAACAAATAGGGCGTGTTTGGTTGCCTGCATAGGCCCAACCAGGCTCGCGCGGGAAGAATTCCGCCTGTTTGGTTGCCTGCTTTTACTGTTCGGCTCGCATGACACGAACCTTAAAGCACTCCTGGGCCTGCCTCCTTGGGAACACCCGAATCGACAGTTTCTTCAGGGCCAGGCACCGTGGGTGGTGGCGGCTGCACGCGCGTGGCCACGCTCAAGAAGCCGTGTTGCTTCCCGAAGCGCCAGCACTTATTAGCCTCACCGCTCCCTCTCCCCACTCTTCCAACTCTCACCGGCGGCGGCGGATCGGAGGAGAGCAAGAAGACCACCGGAGTCCATCACCGGCGAGCGGATCATCACCTGGCCAGCGGCAATGGCGGTAAGCACTTCTCTGTTTTTCATGCACTACTTTTTCATGTTCGATCTAGCGGTAGATTTGATCCACGGCGGAGAATGGAATGGGGAATAGAGGTAGATAAGCATGACAGTTCATACTAGTTCATACTAGTTCATGCGGGTACATAAGAGTTCATAGTAGTTCATGCAAGACCGGAATAGAGGTAGATGCGGTTGGAGTAGAAGGGGGGTTGGGGGATTGGGGGTACAGAACAGACACTAGCTAACCGCGGTTGCCGTCACCGGCGTGCGGAGCGGCGGGTCGAGTGGCTGGCCTTCATCTTCTTCATCGCCGTGCGGGGCGGCGGGTCGTCATTGTCGTCCTCGCCAGAGTCGAGGTCGATCTGCCAGGTACGACGGCCTAGCTCCGGCGCCCTCACTGGCATCTGCATCGGTTCTTCCTCCTCCTCCTTAGGCTCCCCACCGATGACCGCCGGCGGCACTATTGCTCTCTCCTAGTACACTGCGGCACGACGGTCATTAGGAGCCCAATAGCTCTTGTACTTGGACCACTTCTTCCTTTGTTTAGCGTTGTCGGAGACGGCCTGATTCATGGCCCAACGAATTGTGTCGACTGCCATCGCACCCTTCGCTGGGTCAGGAATCACCGTCTTCAGCTCTTGTGCAGTGGCTCTCATGAGCACTGCATCAGATTCTTTCTACATCTCAGCCATGGAGTCAAAGTTCGAGCGCACCTCCATGGTGTTCTCGAACTTGGTGCGGTCACCAGCCGACTATCCGAGGAAGAAGGCCCTCCAGCCAATATCCCACAGGAAGGGGTTGGCGTTGGAGTTGGAGCTCATGGCAATGGAGAGGAGGAAGATTGATAGTGAGAGAAGAGAGGGGGTGGGTAAATAGTGGTGGACAGGGTGAGTAAATACAGACGCGATGGAGAGGAGGAAGAGTGACCGTCATGCCGTTTTAACTACATGCTCTTCGGTAAGCCATGAACTCTGTGTTGTGCCTAACTCCATGAATTTTGTGTAGATCGAGGAGAGCAATGAGATGGGAACCGAGGTGCTCCGGCCGTGGACAACAAGGGCAAGCAGCCCCTTCATCCAATGCCCAAGGAGGTTGTGCTGCCACCCTGTAAGACCCCCAGTGTCATGCTACAGTAATCCCCCGTTAATGGTGACATGTCATCCTGTTATTGTTGCTAATCTTCACTTGGTCCAAATCACAATTCAAATTCAAATCCAATCTAAAGTAAAACATTCATATTTGTCAGACATGAAATCTAAAATGTTCATCTTGTGGCAAATAATCCATAACAAATATTGGTGGTGAACCAACATTTTTGCATGGTGTTTAAATGGCCTAAACCAATTAAAGCAATGGCTAAAACAATAGGTTAAATACCTTTTTAATTTATAAAAAAATGCAAACTTTTTCTAAAGCCTCCAATCTTTTTATGGCAGAGCACATTATTCCCTAGTAATTGTTTTGGCCACACATACAATTTTGCTAAGTCATTTGGTGGCTAGTTTAATTGCAAAAGCCTGCTGCTAAAAAAGGCAAAAAAAAGAGAAAAGAAAGAGGGGTGGGAGAGCCCCTGGCCTCCCTTTGGGCCTCGGCCATCCCAGGAGGCCGACCCACCTACCTCACCCTGTCGTGTTCCACCCCCCTGTTCAATTGATCGAGGGTGTGCGCCCGCGCGTTGCCGCCGGACCAGCTCGCCGCCCCGCACCTCGCCAGTGCAGCGAGGGGATAAGGCCGACGTCGCGGCCCGAGATATTTCCCCCTGGCTCGCTCCGCCTCTCCCTCTCCCCGCCAAATTCTTCCTCGCTCGCTCCGTTCCTCTTCCCCCTCGTTCCCCATCGACACCCGAGCACGGTTGCCGCCGTCCTCCGTCGTTGTTGCGGCCACCGGCGGTCCCGCGCCCACTGACCCTGTCGGTGAGCACCGTCGGAGTCGACTCCTTCGACTGGTGGCCTGAGCTGGAGCTGGGAGGCACCGAAGCACCGAATCCCCTTCGTCCCCATCTCCAACTGGCGTCGTTCTTTACCGACCCCGGCGACGCCCTCTGCTGCTACTAATCCTTCCACGGGCCACCTTGAGCCGCTGCGGTGAGATCCATCTCTCCTTCCCTCCTTTCTGCTCCTCTACAAGCTCGGGGCGACTGGTTTCGCCATGGTCGATCCCAGCTCCGCCGACGAGCTCGTTGCCGTCGTTGTGACCGTTGACACGCTCGCCCGAGCTCATAGTTGTGCTCCTGGGGTTCCCAGGAGCCCAACGCGCACGCGCACGCTCCCTCCGGTGCTTCCTAGCGCCGTCCCCGATGAGCGCCCGAATGCATCGCCGTGGAGCTCGCCGCCGGCGAGGCTCCGGTGCGGGCTCAAGCCCGTTGGACTCGCCGCACCACGGGGATCCTCCCCAGCCTTTCCTTTCGCTCCGTAGCACGCTGCTTCGCCTTCCCCGTCACACATCCGAGCCATATAGCCGCCACGACTCAATGCCGGCGGCCCCGCCGACCTCCCCTGCTCGTTCTGCTGCCACCAACCGATGCGGGATGGAGTAACCGTTCGAACGCAGCAAGAACCGCGCTAAACGGTGCCCTGTAGCAGTTTTCCGAGCGTCTCCGGCGAGCTCGCCGCCGCAGGAGGCCATCGGAGCAACTCCGGTGTCGTTTCCGGCGTTGCTGACATGGCTGCCCACGTGGGCCTCCCCACAGCCGTTGCCACTGGGCCCCCTGGGTCCCATTAACCCAGTCAGATGCTGACTGGGCAACGCCCTGTCACCGCCTGTGGGCCCCGTGTGGGCCCCATTGACCAACAATCGGTGGTGCATTGACCACGACGCAGGTCGGCGCCAAACATGACATCATAATTCATTTTTCTTACGAATTTAGTAATTAAAACAAATTCAGAATATTGTAAAACTTTAGAAAATCATAGAAAATAACCCGTAGTTCGGATCGAAAAACCTTGTACATGAAAGTTGCTTAGAACGACGAGGTGAATCTGATCGTGTCGTCTGTTTCCACGTCGGAACCCTCTATGTAGGTGAACCCGTAACTTTTACCCCGTTTCCGGTAGATGAATAGTGCCTATACACCGGTTATTAAATACAACTTAAAACCTAAAATAACTAATATGACTGAGACATATCTTTAGGCAACCCTACGCTGCACGTTAGCATAGCATACTCGGTGTTGCATATGATTACTGTGTATTTATTGTTTCTTCCCCCTCTTCTCTTGGTGAACCGAGACCGATCTTTGCTCTGTGACCGACTATGTCGATTTACGACCCTTCTCCCTTTCGGTGAGCTTCGAGCAAGCCCGCCCCTTTGATCATCCCGATATCGCCCATTCCTTTCTCTCATGCTTGCATTAGATTTTGCAACTATTATTGTTTGCTCCTATTCTGATGCATAGCCTGCTCTTGTAACCTGCTTATTGTTACCTTACCTTCTTATCCTAAACTGCTTAGTATAGGTTGGTTAGTGATCCATCAGTAACCCCCCACCTTATCCTTGTTGCCCCTGCTTCATCATCGAAGACCCGATCAACGGGATCGAAGACCAGGCCCCGGCACCGCACATCACTTCCCCTTAGTTGCTCGACACTACTGGGTTACTATCGAGTGCCGAGGTGAGACCTCATCAGCACTTCTGATGTTAACCCGGTAGTGTAGTTATTCGGTCGTGGTCATCGAGGGTGATTTCCTCCTTAACCACTTCCGATACGACTCTGTCGTGCAACCCCTCAAGTGTGGACCTCGAGGGTGGTTCCTCTTCAACACATGGTTACTATGGTTACTATGACTTTACACTGAACCATGTTACTAAAGACGGGTCGGCCCTGAGGGGTACCCGCGCGAGCATATTTGCGAGTGATGAGGAGTCGGGTTGACCTGGGAGGTGCCCGCGAGATACTTACGAGGCGTGGCCGGGCATTCCTAACCCTTACAACAAGTCCTCGAGATGGGGCAACGGGGTCACATCTTTCGTCAGTCTCTGCTTGTTACCGCGCGTTCCTAATCCACTACAATTTGGATATTTGATCCGAGGGGCCTCTGGCCTGATAGCACTAACCATCACGTGGGCATAGTATGAGCGTTCTGCGTAGTATACATCAGCCGAAGCTTAATAGACGTCATCGACTGAGCGGCGCGCGCCGGGTTGGACTGCGTAAGCACCTGCCTTTTTGTAGGAGGTAGCTAGGTCTGCTCACCAGCCGCGTACGCAACGTGCGGGAGTTCCCGAGGTGATGGCACATGAACCCTGGGGTCATAGGTTTAGTCTGGCGTGCTGACCTCTCTATTTAGCCTAGGCCGGGTTGCGGCGTATTGTTTGGCCGAGGCCGGGCATGACCCAGGAAAGTGTGTCCGGCCGGAGTTAATCGAGCGTGGTGAAGGAAATATGCCCTAGAGGCAATAATAAAGTTATTATTTATTTCCTTATTTCATGATAAATGTTTATTATTCATGCTAGAATTGTATTAACCGGAAACATAATACATGTGTGAATACACAGACAAACATAGTGTCACTAGTATGCCTCTACCTGACTAGCTCGTTAATCAAAGATGGTTAAGTTTCCTAACCATAGACATGAGTTGTCATTTGATTAACGGGATTACATCATTAGGAGAATGATGTGATTGACTTAACCCATTCTGTTAGCTTAGCACTTGATCGTTTAGTATGTGCTATTGCTTTCTTCATGACTTATACATGTTCCTACAACTATGAGATTATGCAACTCCCGTTTACCGGAGGAACACTTTGTGTGCTACCAAACGTCTCAACGTAACTGGGTGATTATAAAGGAGCTCTACAGGTGTCTCCAAAGGTACATGTTGAGTTGGCGTATTTTGAGATTAGGTTTTGTCACTCCGATTGTCGGAGAGGTATCTCTGGGCCCTCTCGGTAATGCACATCACTATAAGCCTTGCAAGCAATGTAGCTAATGAGTTAGTTATGAAATGATGCATTACATAACGAGTAAAGAGACTTGCCGGTAACAAGATTGAACTAGGTATTGAGATACCGACGATCAAATCTCGGGCAAGTAACATACCGATGACAAAGGGAACAACGTATGTTGTTATGCGGTTTGACCGATAAAGATCTTAGTAGAATATGTAGGAGCCAATATGAGCATCCAGGTTCCGCTATTGGTTATTGACCAGAGACGTGTCTCGGTCATGTCTACATAGTTCTCGACCCGTAGGGTCTGCACCCTTAAAGTTAGATGATAGTTATATTATGAGTTCATGTGTTTTGATGTCCCGAAGATAGTTCGGAGTCCCGGATGTGATCACGGACATGACGAGGAGTCTTGAAATGGTCGAGACATGAAGATTGATATATTGGACGACTATATTCGGACACCGGAATGGTTCCGGGGGTTATCGGATATATACCGGAGTAACATGGGGTTACCAGAACCCCCCGGGGGGTTAATGGGCCTCATGGGCCCAAAGTGAAGAAGAGGAGGGGCGTCCAGGGCAGGACACACGCCCCCTCCCCCTCCAACCTCCCCCTCTAGTCTGAATAGGACAAGGAGGGGGGCGGGGGGCGGCGCCCCCCTTTTCTTCCTCCCCTCTCTCCCTTGCTTCCCTCTCTCCTACTTGGAGAAGGAAAGGAGGGAGTCCTACTCCCGGTGGGAGTAGGACTCCTCCTGGCGCGCCCCTCCTGGACGCCCCCCCTTGCTCCTTTATATACGGGGGCAGGGGGGCACGTCAAGACACAACAACAATTGATCTCTTGATCTCTTAGCCGTGTGCGGTGCCCCCCTCCACCATATTCCACCTCGATAATATCGTAGCGGTGCTTAGGCGAAGACCTGCGTCGGTAGAACATCATCATCGTCACCATGTCGTCGTGCTGACGGAACTCCCCCTCGACACTCGACTGGATCGGAGTTCGAGGGACGTCATCGAGCTGAACGTGTGCAAGAACTCGGAGGTACCGTGTTTTTGGTGCTTGATCTGTCGGGCCGTGAAGACGTACGACTACATCAACAGTGTTGTGCTAACGCTTCCGCTTTCGGTCTACGAGGGTACGTGGACAACACTCTCCCCTCTCATTGCTATGCATCACCATGATCTTGCGTGTGCGTAGGAATTTTTTTGAAATTACAACGTTCCCCAACAGTGGTATCAGAGCCTGGCTTTATGCGTAGATGTTATATGCATGAGTAGAACACAAGTGAGTTGTGGGCAATACAAGTCATACTGCTTACCAACATGTTATACTTTGGTTCGGCGGTATTGTTGGATGAAGCGGCTTGGACCGACATTACGTGTACGCTGATGCGAGACTGGTTCCACCGACGTGCTTTGCACACAGGTGGCTGCCGGGTGTCAGTTTCTCCAACTTTAGTTGAACCGAGTGTGGCTACGCCTGGTCCTTGAGAAGGTTAAAACATGACTAACTTGACGAACTATCATTGTGGTTTTGATGCGTAGGTAAGAACGGTTCTTGCTCAGCCCGTAGCAGCCACGTAAAACTTGCAACAACAAAGTAGAGGACATCTAACTTGTTTTTGCAGGGCATTTGTGATGTGATATGGTCAAGACATGATGCTATATTTTATTGTATGAGGTGATCATGTTTTGTAACCAAGTTATCGGCAACTGGCAGGAGCCATATGGTTGTCGCTTTATTGTATGCAATGCAATCGCCCTGTAATTGCTTTACTTTATCACTAAGCGGTAGCGATAGTCGTAGAAGCAATAGGTGGCGAAACGACAATGATGCTACGATGAAGATCAAGGTGTCGTGCCGATGACGATGGTGATCATGACGGTGCTTTGGAGATGGTGATCACAAGCACAAGATGATGATGGCCATATCATATCACTTATATTGATTGCATGTGATGTTTATCCTTTAGGCATCTTATTTTGCTTTGATTGACGGTAGCATTATAAGATGACCACTCACTAAATTTCAAGGTATAAGTGTTCTCCCTGAGTATACACCGTTGTGAAAGTTCTTCATGCTGAGACACCACGTGATGATCGGGTGTGATAGGCTCTACGTTCAAATACAACGGGTGCAAAACAGTTGCACATGCGGAATACTCAGGTTAAACTTGACGAGCCTAGCATATACAGATATGACCTCGGAACACTGAGACCGAAAGGTCGAGCATGAATCATATAGTAGATATGATCAACATAGTGATGTTCACCATTGAAAACTACTCCATCTCACGTGATGATCGGACATGGTTTAGTTGATTTGGATCATGTGATCACTTAGATGATTAGAGGGATGTCTATCTAAGTGGGAGTTCTTAAGTAATATGATTAATTGAACTTTAATTTATCATGAACTTAGTCCTGATAGTATTTTGCAAATTATGTTGTAGATCAAAAGCTCGCGTTGTTGCTTCCCTATGTTTTTATATATGTTCCTAGAGAAAAATATGTTGAAAGATGTTAGTAGCAATGATGCGGATTGGATCCGTGATCTGAGGATTATCCTCATTGCTGCACAGAAGAATTATGTCCTTAATGCACCACTAGGTGACAGACCTATTGCAGGAGCAAATGCAGACGTTATGGACGTTTGGCTAGCTCAATATGATGACTACTTGATAGTTTAGTGCACCATGCTTAACGGCTTAGAATCGGGACTTCAAAGATGTTTTGAACGTCATGGAACATATGAGATGTTCCAGGAGTTGAATTTAATATTTCAAGCAAATACCCGAGTTGAGAGATATGAAGTCTCCAACAAGTTCTGTAGCTAAAAGATGGAGGAGTATTGCTCAACTAGTGAGCATGTGCTCAGATTGTCTGGGTACTGCAATCACTTGAATCAAGTGGGCGTTAATCTTCCAGATAATATAGTGATTGACATAGTTCTCCAGTCACCATCGCCAAGTTACTGGAACTTCATGATGAACTATAGTATGCAAGGGATGACGAAAACGATTCCCGAGCTCTTCGTGATGTTGAAATCGATGAAGGTAGAAATTAAGAAAGAGCATCAAGTGTTGATGATTGACAAGACCACTAGTTTCAAGAAAAGGGCAAAGGGAAAGAAAGGGAAACTTCAAGTAGAATGGCAAGCAAGTTGTCACTCCCATGAAGAAGCCCAAAGCTGGACCAAAGCCTGAAACTGAGTGCTTCTACTACAAAGGAAATGGTCACTGGAAGTGGAAATTCCCTGAATATTTGGTGAATAAGTAGGATGGCAAAGTGAACAAAGGTATATTTGATATACAGGTTATTGATGTGTACCATACTAGTGTTTATAGTAGCCCCTGAGTATTTGATACTTGTTCGGTTGCAAAAAAATAGTAACTCGAAACAGGAGTTACAGAATAAACAGAGACTAGTTGAGGGTGAAGTGACGATGTGTGTTCGAAGTAGTTCCAAGATTGATATGATCATCATCGCACACTCCCTATACTTTCGGGATTAGTGTTAAACCTAAATAAATGTTATTTGGCGTTTGCGTTGAGCATGATTATGATTTGATCATGTTTATTGCAATACGGTTATTCATTTAAAGTCAGAGAATAATTATTGTTCTGTTTACATGAATAAAACCTTCGATGGTCATACACCCAATGAAAATAGTTTGTTGGATGTCGATCGTAGTGATACACATATTCATAATATTGATGCCAAAAGATGCAAAGTTGATAATGATAGTACAACTTATTTGTGGCACTGCCGTTTGGGTCATATCGGTGTAAAGCGCATGAAGAAACTCCATAAAGATGGATTTTTGGAATCACTTGGTTATGAATCATTTGATGCTTGCAAACCGTGCCTTTTGGGCAAGATGACTAAAACTCCGTTCTCCGGAACAATGGAACGAGCTACTGACTTGATGGAAATAATACATACCGATGTATGTGGTCCAATGCGTGTTGATGCTCGTGGCGGGTATCGTTATTTTCTGATCTTCACAGATGATTTGAGCAGATATGAGTATATCTATTTAATGAATCACAAGCCTGAAACATTTGAAAAGTTCAAAGAATTTCAGAGTGAAGTGGAGAATCATCGTAACAAGAAAATAAAGTTTCTGCGATTTGATCGCGGAGACGAATATTTGAGTTACGAGTTTGGTCTTCAATTAAAACAATGTGGAATAGTTTCACAAACTCATGCCACCTGGAACACCGCAGCATAATGGTGTGTCCGAACATCGTAACCACACTTTATTAGATATGGTGCGATCTATGATGTCTCTTACCGATTTACCATTATCATTTTGGGGTTATGCATTAGAGACAACTGCATTCACTTTAAATAGGGCACCATCAAAATCCGTTGAGACGAAGCCTTATGAACTGTGGTTTGGCAAGAAACAAAAGTTGTCGTTTTTTAAAGTTTGGGGCTGCGATGCTTATGTGAAAAAGTTTCAACCTGATAAGCTCAAACCCAAATCAGAGAAGTGCGTCTTCATAGAATACCCAAAGGAAACTGTTGGATACACCTTCTATCACATATCCGAAGGCAATATATTCGTTGCTAAGATGGATCCTTTCTAGAGAAGGAGTTTCTCTCAAAAGAAGTGAGTGGGAGGAAAGTAGAGCTTGATAAGGGAATTGTACCTTCTCCCGAATTGGAAAGTAGTTCATAGTTCCAGTTCCTACACCAATTAGTGAGGAAGCTAATGATGATGATCATGAAACTTCAGATCAAGTTACTACAGAACCTCATAGGTCTTCCTGAGTACGGTCCGCACCAGAGTGGTACGGTAATCCTGTTCTGGAAGTCATGTTACTAGACCATGATAAACCTACGAACTATGAGGAAGCGATGATGAGCCCAGATTCCGTGAAATGGCTGGAGGCCATGAAATTTGAGATAGGATCCATGTACGAGAACAAAGTGTGGACTTTAGTGGACTTGACCGATGATCGGCAAGCCATAGAAAATAAATGGATCCTCAAGAGGAAGATGAATGTTGATAGTAGTGTTACTATCTACAAAGCTCGACTTGTCGCAAAAAGGTTTTCGACAAGTTCAAGGTGTTGACTACAATGAGATTTTCTCAACTATAGCGATGCTTAAGTCTGTCCGAATCATGTTAGCAATTGCCACATTTTATAAAATCTGGCAAATGGATGTCAAAACTGCATTCCTTAATGGTTTTCTTAAAGAAGAGTTGTATATGATGCAACTAGAAGGTTTTGTCAATCCTAAAGGTGCTAACAAAATGTGCAAGCTCCAGCGATCCATCTATGGACCGGTGCAAGCATCTCGGAGTTGAAATATACGCTTTGATAAGTTGATCAATGCATATAGTTTTATACGGACTTGCAGTGAAGCCTGTATTTACAATAAAGTAAGTGGGAGCACTACAACCTTTCTGATAAGTATATGCGAGTGACATATTGTTGATCAGAAATGATGTAGAATTTTTCTGGAAAGCATAAAGAAGTGTTTGAAAGGAGTTCTTTAAAAGAAAGACCTCAGTAAAGCTACTTACGTATTGAGCATCAAGATCTATTGAGATAGATCAAGACGCTTGATAAGATTTTCAATGAGTACATACCTTGACAAGATTTTGAAGTAGTTCAAAATGGAACAATCAAAGAAAGAGTTCTTGCCTGTGTTGCAAAGGTGTGAAATTTAGTAAGACTCAAATCCCGACCACGGTAGAAAATAGAAAGAGAATGAAAGTCATTCCCTATGCCTTAGCCATAGGTTCTATAAAATTATGCCATGCTATGGACCAGACCTATTGTATACTCTGCCCTGGTTTGGCAAGGGAGTACAATAGTGATCTAGGAGTAGATCACTGGACATTGGTAAAAATTATCCATAGTGGAATAAGGATATGTTTCTCGATTATGGAGGTGACAAGAGGTTTGTCGTAAAGGGTTACGTCAATGCAAGTTTTGACACTGATCCAGATGACTCTAAGTCTCAATCTGGATACATATTGAAAGTGGGAGCAATTAGCTAGAGTAGCTCCGTACAGAGCATTGTAGACATAGAATATTTTGCAAAATATATACGGCTTTGAATGTGAGAGACCCGTTGACTAAACTTCTCTCACGAGCAAAACATGATCACACCTTAGTACTCTTTGGGTGTTAATCACATAGCGATGTGAACTAGATTATTGACTCTAGTAAACCCTTTGGGTGTTGGTCACATGACGATGTGAACTATGGGTGTTAATCATATACAGATATGACTATTGGTGTTAAATCACATGGCGATGTGAACTAGATTATTGACTCTAGTGCAAGTGGGAGACTGAAGGAAATATGCCCTAGAGGCAATAATAAAGTTATTATTTATTTCCTTATTTCATGATAAATGTTTATTATTCATGCTAGAATTGTATTAACCGGAAACATAATACATGTGTGAATACATAGACAAACATAGTGTCACTAGTATGCCTCTACCTGACTAGCTCGTTAATGAAACATGGTTAAGTTTCCTAACCATAGACAAGAGTTGTCATTTGATTAATGGGATCACATCATTAGGAGAATTATGTGATTGACTTGACCCATTCCGTTAGCTTAGCACTTGATCGTTTAGTATGTTGCTATTGCTTTCTTCATGACTTATACATGTTCCTACAACTATGAGATTATGCAACTCCCATTTACCGGAGGAACACTTTGTGTGCTACCAAACGTCACAACGTAACTGGGTGATTATAAAGGAGCTCTACAGGTGTCTCCAAAGGTACATGTTGAGTTGGTGTATTTCGAGATTAGGTTTTGTCACTCCGATTGTTGGAGAGGTATCTCTGGGCCCTCTCGGTAATGCACATCACTATAAGCCTTGCAAGCAATGTAGCTAATGAGTTAGTTACAGAGTGATGCATTACATAATGGGTAAAGAGACTTGCCGGTAACGAGATTGAACTAGGTATTGAGATACCGACGATCGAATCTCGGGCAAGTAACATACCGATGACAAAGGGAACAACGTATGTTGTTATGCGGTTTGACCGATAAAGATCTTTGTAGAATATGTAGGAGCCAATATGAGCATCCAGGTTCCGCTATTGGTTATTGACCGGAGACGTGTCTCGGTCATGTCTACATAGTTCTCGAACCCGTAGGGTCCGCACGCTTAAAGTTAGATGGCAGTTATATTATGAGTTCATGTGTTTTGATGTACCGAAGATAGTTCGGAGTCCCGGATGTGATCACGGACATGACGAGGAGTCTCGAAATGGTTGAGACATGAAGATTGATATATTGGACGACTATAGTCAGACACCGGAATGGTTCCGGGGGTTATCGGATATATACCGGAGTAAGGGGGGGTTACCAGAACCCCCCGGGGGGTTAATGGGCCTCATGGGCCCAAAGTGAAGAAGAGGAGGGGCCGCCAGGGCAGGCCGCGCACCCCCTCCCCCTCTAGTCCGGATAGGACAAGGAGGGGGGGTGGGGGCGCCCCCCTTTTCTTCCTCCCCTCTCGCCCTTCCTTCCCCCCTCTCCTACTTGGACAAGGAAAGGAGGGAGTCCTACTCCCGGTGGGAGTAGGACTCCTCCTGGTGCGCCCCCTCCTGGCCGGCTGCCCCCTCCCCCTTGCTCCTGTATATACGGGGGCAGGGGGGACCTCTAGACACAACAACAATTGATCTCTTGATCTCTTAGCCGTGTGCAGTGCCCCCCTCCACCATATTCCACCTTGATAATATCGTAGCGGTGCTTTGGCGAAGCCCTGCGTCGGTAGAACATCATCATCGTCACCACGCCGTCATGCTGACGGAACTCTCCCTCGACACTCGGCTGTATCAGAGTTTGAGGGACGTCATCGAGCTGAATGTGTGCAAGAATTCGGAGGTACCATGTTTTCGGTGCTTGATCGGTCGGGCCGTGAAGACGTACTACTACATCAACCCCGTTGTGCTAATGCTCCCGCTTTCGGTCTATGAGGGTACATGGACAACACTCTCCCCTCTCGTTGCTATGCATCACCATGATCTTGCGTGCGCGTAGGATTTTTTTTTGAAATTACTATGTTCCCCAACACGTGGTGGGTAAGTTGGTGCATGATACGTCCATTTTGCATCATGCTTTTATATCAATATTTATTGCATTATGGCTGTTATTGCACATTATACCTCAATACTTATGGCTATTCTCTCTTATTTTACAAGGTTTACCATGAAGAGGGGGAATGCCGGCAGCTGGAATTCTGGCTGGAAAAGGAGCAAATATTGGAAATCTATTCTCGCACACTCAAAAATCCTGAAACTCCACGGAAGTCAGTTTTGGAATTAATAAGAATTATTGAGCGAAGAAACTACGGAGGGCCCACACCCAGGCCGGGAGGGTGGGGGCGCCCACCTCACCGGGCGCGCCTGCCTCTCTGGGCCCCCGGTGGCCCTCTGGTGCCCATCTTCTGCTATATGAAGGCTTTTACCCTGGAAAAAAATCAGAGGCAAGCTTACGGGACGAAACTCCGCCACCACGAGGCGGAACCTTGGCGGAATCAATCTAGGGCTCCGGCAGAGCTGTTATGCTGGGGAATCTTCCCTCCGGGAGGGGGAAATCATCACCATCGTCATCACCAACGATCCTCTCATCGGGAGGGGTCAAGATCCATCAACATCTTCACGAGCACCATCTCCTCTCACAATCCTAGTTCATCTCTTGTATCCAATCTTGTATCAAAACCACATATTGGTACCTGTGGGTTGCTAGTAGTGTTGATTATTCCTTGTAGTTGATGCTAATTGGTTTACTTGGTGGAAGATCATATGTTCAGATCCTTAATGCATATTTTTTTTATTACTCCTCTGATTAGAACATGAATATGCTTTGTGAGTAGTTACGTTTGTTCCTGAGGACATGGGTGAAGTCTTGCTATTAGTAGTCATGTGAATTTGGTATTCGTTCGATATTTTGATGAGATGTATGTTGTCTTTCCTCTAGTGGTGTTATGTGAACGTCGACTACATGACACTTCACCATTATTTGGGCCTAGAGGAAGGCCTTTGGAAGTAATAAGTAGATGATGGGTTGCTAGAGTGACAGAAGCTTAAACCCTAGTTTATCGTTGCTTCGAAGGGCTGATTTGGATCCATATGTCTAATGTTGTGGTTAGGTTTACCTTAATACTTCTTTTGTAGTTGCGGATGCTTGCAATTAGGGTTAATCATAAGTGGGATGCTTGTCCAAGTAAGGGCAGTACCCAAGCACCGGTCCACCCACATATCAAATTATCAAAGTACCGAACGCGAATCATATGAACGTGATGAAAACTAGCTTGACGATAATTCCCATGTGTCCTCGGGAGTTCTTTTCTCATTATAAGAAATTGTCCAGGATTGTCCTTCGCTACAAAAAGGATTGGGCCACCTTGCTGCACTTTATTTACTTTCATTGCTTGTTACTCGTTATAATTTACTTATCACAAAACTATCTGTTACCTACAATTTCAGTGCTTGCAGATAAAACCTTACTAAAAACTACTTGTCATTTCCTTCTGCTCCTCGTTGGGTTCGACACTCTTACTTATCGAAAGGACTACAATAGATCCCCTATACTTGTGGGTCATTAGTGCACCCCTGCAGGGAAGGAAACATTTATCGATAGCTGTCCTACGGTAACGGACACTTGGAGTTGTATCCCGATCGATACAACTAGAACTGGATACTTGAGATGAGACATGGATATGAGAAATGGATAGTATGGCTCTGGGATTGCTTTCTCGCAGGGAGTTGAGAAAGGATCTCTGGCCGAGGTTGATGACACTACTACTACTTTACTTTATGCTACTCTTATCTCTTCTGATGCTGCAATGCTTGGAGCTGCTTGAAGATGCTAGTCTTTGATAGGCTAGACTTTCCCCTTCTCTTCTGGCATTCTGCAGTCCAGTCCACAGAGACAGCCCATTTCATCGATACTGATGCATATGTAGTTTAGATCCTTGCTTGCGAGTACTTTGGATGAGTACTCACAGTTGCTTTGCTCCCCCTTTTCCCCCTTTCTTCTTCTTTCCGGCTGATGCAACCAGATGTCGGAGCCCAGGAGCTAGATGCCACCGTCGATGCCTACTACTACGTGGAGACCGCCGACGACCAGGAGTAGTTAGGAGGCTCCCAGGCAGGAGGCCTTGCCTTTTCGACCGTAGATGCTTTTGTGCTAGCCTTCTTAAGGCAAACTTGTCTAACTTATGTCTGTACTTAGATATTGTTGCTTCCGCTGACTTTTGTGTATTCGAGCTCTCGAGGCCCCTGGCTTGTAATATAAAGCTTGTATTATTTTAATTTATGTCTAGAGTTGTGTTGTGATATCTTCCCATGAGTCCTTGATCTTGATCGTACACATTTGCGTGTATGATTAGTGTACGATTGAATCGGGGACGTCATACGCCCACCGCGAACAAAGACCAGAAAACGCCTGAGGTTGGCAACGACGAGCACATGGAGGAGCCCACCGAGCAACAAGCGCCGCAACTACGGCCACTACCATGAGGAAATGGCCCAACTCACTTCTGCAAGGTCATCCTTGCACCGAAGCTTGAGTGCATCCCATGCCCCTGGACTTCGCCAAGCACTTCGTTGCAGTGCCGATGGAGTTAAAGCTCAGGAACAACACTGGCTGCTCCTGGAAGGTGACAGTGAAGCTGATGAACGACAGGGTGACCCTGGTGGGTTGGGCTACCTACGCAGTTGTTCATCAGATCAAGATCGGCTACATGGTAACGTGGAAGCTCCTCACTCCCGACACCCTCAAGGTCATCATCTTCAACAAGGATGGCATTGAGGTCGTCAACAAGTGCAGGAAGCACAACGAAGACTTCGCCGCCAAGGAGTAGGGCCGGGGCACCTCCTTCCTAATTACTATCGAGTCTGCTTTGAACTGTTTATGGTTTATGCGTTGGACTGTTATGAAGTACTGCTTATCTAAAATATGTTGTTAAGTAGTTGATCCTCTGTTTATACTCTGCTCTGCTTATGATGTCTGCTACATGGTTGTGCCGAAGTGTGCTGGTAACCTCACCAACTAGTCAAAGAGGTTACCACACACCAGGAGTTGCATACAACCAAACACCATGCCTTGGTGAGGGAGTCCTGGACTAGGGGGTGTCCGGATAGCCGAACTATCATCTTTGGCCGGACTCCAAGACTATGAAGATACAAGATTGAAGACTCCGTCCCGAGTCCGGATGGGACTTTCCTTGGCGTGGAAGGCAAGCTTGGCGATACGGATATGTATATCTCCTACCATTGTAACCGACTCTGTGTAACCCTAACCCTCTCCGGTGTCTATATAAACCGGAGGGTTTTAGTCCATAGGACGAACAACAATCATACATAGGCTAGCTTCTAGGGTTTAGCCTCTTTGATCTCGTGGTAGTTCTACTCTTGTACTACCCATATCATCAATATTAATCAAGCAGGAGTAGGGTTTTACCTCCACCGAGAGGGCCCAACACAGGTAAAACATCGTGTCCCTCGCCTCCTGTTACCATCCGCCTAGACGCACGCCGGGACCCCTACCCGAGATCCGCCAGTTTGACACCGACATTGGTGCTTTCATTGAGAGTTCCTCTGTCGTCACCTATAGGCCCGATGGCTCCTTCGATCATCAACAACAACGCGGTCAGTATGCGAGACTTTTCTCCTGGACAGATCTTCGTATTCGGCGGTTTTGCATCATGGGCCAACTCGCTTGGCCATTTGGAGCAGATCGAAGCTATGCCCCGCCATCGTGTCGATTTGGAAGTTTGAACTATACTGGTGGACGTCGCGGAGACTTAATCTTCGACGGGTTCGAGCCACACCAAGCGCCACCAGACCGTCACGATGGGCATGATCTAGCTCTGCTGCCGGACAAGGCCTCGAGGCCGCACAAGTGTCCGCTCCGACCCTTAGCTTGAGCCGATCGCCCGACGAGGACGGGTGGTTGGACACCGCCTCGGGGGCTGCTACCTCTACGGCGATAGAGCCGAATACCATCCCCGTCCTTCGCAAAGCCCGTGACTCCGAGGTGCCGGACTCCTCTCCGGACTCCGAACCTCCCGCGCCCCTGTCAATTGAATCCGATTGGGCGCCGATCATGGAGTTCACCGCTGCGGACATCTTTCAGCACTCGCCCTTTGGCGACCTCCTGAATTCACTAAAGTCTCTCTCTTTATCAGGAGAGCCCTGGCCGGACTACGATGAGGAAGGTTGGGACGCGGACGACGAAGAAATTCAACGCCCACCCACCACCCACTTTGTAGCCACTGTCGATGATTTAACCGACATGCTCGACTTTGACTCCGAAGACATCGACGGTATGGACGACGATGCCGGAGACGACCAAGAACCAGCGCCTATAGGAAACTGGAAGGCCACCTCAAATCACGATGTATATATGATGGATACACCTAAAGGAAGTGATAACAAGGAACAACGGGACGCTGCGAAGGATAATTCCCTCGAAAAGCAGTCAAAACGGCGACGTAAGCGCCGCTCAAAGTCCCGCCTCAACAAAGACAGCACCCATACAGACCCAGCCATAGAGCAAGGCGAACCGGTGGACGACGAACATGCCCTCGAGCAACCATCCGAACAGGATAAATTGGATAAACAATCCGTCCCCGGCGAAGATAACAGTCCGGACGATCTCACGCCAGACACATCGTTGGAGTAGAAGAACCTCCACAGAAGGCTTGTCGCCACTGCACGTAGTCTGAAGAAGCAGAAGCGGAAGCTCAAAACAGCGGAAGACACACTCAGAATGAGATGGAGCAAAGTACTCAACACCGCAGACAAATACGGCGATAGTCGCCAAACAAAGAGCTACCCGAAGCGTAAACTACTGCCCGAATTTGACGAGGAGGCCGTAGAGCCCCCACAATCAAAAAACAAAGAGGCCGCCCGGTCGGATAGACGACCACATGGCAAACATAGAGCGGCAAGCGGCGCCACACTAACAAGCCTCATGACCCGCTTTTGCGCGGGAGAGGATAGCTGGCTGGCAAGATGCAGCACCAGCGACCCAAGTACATCCAAGGTTAGGGATGGAAATGGGAAACCACGACGCAGCAAGGACCAGCGCCGGACCAAGGGAAATAGTCCGAAGAGCACGGCAGTCAACGCCGGATTCAAAAGCTCTCGGCAGAACAACAAAAAACTGCCTCTTAAGGACAACAGCGACGAGCAATCCAACCTAAACAAAATCTTGGACAAGATATGCCAAATCCACAGTACTTCGGAAGCACGCAAACCATACCCACAGAGATTGTTGGGTCTTCAAACAGTCCGCCGACTTAACGCCGAACACAAGGGGCTCGACACACCAAGTGAGGACGATGATGAACCCCACAAGCAGAGCACCGGAAAACAAAAGAATTTCCCACAAGAGGTCAAAACAGTAAATTCACTTCAAGTGACAACAGGGAAAAATAGAGCGGCGCCCATTGAAATACGCGCCGCACGGTCCACCCCAGCGAAGTCCCGACACTGGATGTCAAAACCAATCACTTTCGACCATCAGGATTACTCCAGAAATATCCGGAACGCAGGATGGACTGCTTTGATATTAGACCCTATAATCGACGGACTACAATTTACACAAGTCCTAATGGACGGCGGCAGTAATCTAAACCTGCTATATCAGGACACAATCCGCAGAATGGGGATAGACCCAACCAAAATTTGCCATAGCAACACTTTCTTTTAAAGGAGTGACGCCAGGCCCATATGCCCATTGTACGAGCTCTCTACCACTAGAAGTTGTGTTCGGCTCATCCGACAACTTCCGTCGTGAAAAGTTAGTCTTCCACATCGCCCCATTTAAAAGTAACTATCAAGCACTATTGGGACGCGAAGCTTTCGCCCGCTTTAACGCAATACCGCATTACGCATCTCTTACACTTAAAATGCCCGGTCCACGTGGCATCATCTCATTAAAGGGAAACTTTGAGTGTTCCTCGAATACGGAAGAACGTGAGACTGCCTTGACAGCCACACACTAATCCGGCTTTGCTGATCAAAGCACCTAAACAGGTCGTTCAGACCCCGGACACGGTTAGGCGAGTCCGGCATAAATAAACAAGGGGCTTACTAGCCGCGTACCCCCTTACAAGGGGCTCAACGCATGTACAACAAGAGACAATAAAGCTCAACTTTATTCATTTTTTGAATCATACTTTGTTCATTTTAAAATACATTTTTCGCACGATCTTTTTTTTTCTCCAACTAAGTTCTTCTATTTTACAGGTGAACACCGTGCTACACCCGTCCAGGATATGGCACAACGGAGACATAGGCGCAGACGTGCAGTAGGGACCCGTTACAAGGATTCTTTTCAGATTAAGACCCTCCGTAAACCTTTTTTACTATCTCTTGTTGATACACATCCCCCAGTTTCTTGCTATAACTGAGGAGGAGGCTGGCATTTTGGCATCAGTCGCGTCATAACTTTTTGCGCATACCTGGACACCAGGGGCTTAGGGCATTGTTCTGCCCGTTTTCATAAACACCGAATACCTTAGGGAGTGTTCGGTGTCTCGAGTTAGGCCTTATATGCATCAGCTTCGAATCATGTCTTTGGTCAAATGTTGGGTTTGCCCGGCTCCTGTGTTTTGCTGCCTTACGTTCCACTATATCGGCTAACGCGGCACCAGGAAAACTACTGCGATTGTGCCCCGGTTCGGCCGGGTGAGCACCTCGAGAGAAAGCCAAAACCGATCGTCATGATAAAGCGTGAGACTGGTCAACCACTCGATGACCACCGGAATGTTTAGAATTCCTCCGCATTAACGAAGGACTGTTTCCCGGTCAGGCACATACGCGCCCCGAATTCGGGAGAGCGCGGTGCCCCTAGGGGGCTATATAGTAGCCCCACCATCGAACTCATATGGCTAAGTGAAAGTGATAAAGCATTATAGTCCGGTTGCCTAGTTTGCTACGCTATCACCTCCTTCACAGGACCAAGACATTGGATTAAGTGTGAAAATGCGCTTTTTTGCAAACTCCCCTGCACTATGTGTGTGGGGGCTGAAGCCGAAGACTGCCATCTTTTAGGTTATATACACATATACATTAACGGTCCCATAGGAGGTATTTCAATACTTGAACGCACAAGTATAAAAAGCCCTTATATTATATTGAAACATGGTTTCACAAATCATACATGTCATCTGAACATAATATTCTTCAAGCACTGCGTCTCTATTAAACGAGTGCCCGGCAGGTCTTCCTCAAAATAGTGCTCGGTAGGTACTCGGCTTCTGTCCGAATCCTGGGATGCAACGTCGGTGGCCTTCATATCTACCCAGTATGTTTTGACACGGGCAAGAGCCATCCGTGCACCATCTATGCATGCCGACCGCTTCATTGCATCTATATGCGGCACCAGACCAAGGAACTGCTGCACCAAGCCAAAATAACTCTTCGGCTCGGGCCTTTTCGGCCACAAATGAGTCACGACATCCTTCATGGCAAGTCCGGATAACCTATTCAGCTCAGCCCATTCGGCCAAACGATCGGTCAATGAAAGCGGACGCTCTGGACTATGGAACTGCGACCAAAAAAGCTCTTCCATTCCGTGATCCTTTTGGCCTCGGAAGTGTGCGACGCGTCTGCGCTTTCGCCGCCAAATCGAATAAGCATCCTCCGCACCCCACAGCTGGCCCAACTGAGCATACTTCAGATCCGTGAACTTCCTCCGCAGCAGAAAGGCCTTTCCAGCCGTGATATCCCCGGCTTGACGAAGCTTCTCCTTTATAGCTCTCATCGCGGAGCGGGCATCCTTGGCTTCGGCGGTGGCCTTCTTCAGGTCCTCTTGCTCCGCTCGGCGTTCTTTTTCGAGAAACTCGCAGCGGTCGGTAGTATTCTTCAGCTTCACGGCCATCTCGACCATTTCCTCCTGCTTGGCGATGGCAGCCTGCTCGCTTTTAGCTCTTGACCGCCTTCAAGGCAGCCGCATTACTTTTTCTGGCTTGCTCCTTGGCTCGGGCGAGCTCCGCCCGAAGGTCCTCCATAGCAGCAGCACCATCTGCATTAAGCATACATGTTGTAAGGCACGGGCGCCAAGCTCCCTTACCAGGTGTCCGCGGAGAAGCCGCATACCTTGTGACTCGTCAAGTCGCTTGTTGACCAGCGTGATGTCCGCATCCGCCACATCAAGTTGCCGCTTCAGTTCGGCAAATTGATCAGTCCGGCTGGCCACCGGACGCTTCACCACCTATATAGGACAGGGGACATCTTAAAACTGAGATTATGATCCTCGGCGCACTTTCGCTTTCGACAGCGTACCGAGTCTCGGGGGCTACTATCTATACAGGCGATTCTATATGCAAACTGTCGAAAGTATGTCATTTTCACAGACCTCAAACCCGTCGAAGAAACTTCGACGGCTTCATGCAATCCGCTCTCAGCGGATGAAATCCTTTCAATCACCATACCCATTAACGCACGGTGATCTTCTGAGATAGATGCTCGCCCGAGCAGATCCTTCAGCTCCTCCGACTATACACCAGTTGGTGCTGGACCTTCCGGCCCCGCCGGACTCGGGGAAACCTTCCGCGACGACACCTCAGGGTCGTCCGCCCCACCTGACGGTGCAGCAGATGGAGGCGTTTCGTTATCCATCATCTCCTGACGAAGATCCCCCGAAGATGAGCTCTGCTGAGAAGGGCTGAGATCCGAACTACAAGGTAAAACTTTGGTTATCTTCAGAAATAAAAACAGGGATGTCCCTTATTACAAAACTCCCCTTTCTACTTACGGCTTGCTGGAGGGCTGATTCCCTTGGGGAAATAGTGCGGCCGGGGCTTCTCCTGGCGCAGGACCCTCTGGTGAAGATTTCTTCCCCCGCTTTAAGGCCTTGGCCTTCGGGTCTTCAGAAGCGGTCCTCTTCTCCCCCTGGAGGGAGGGATTCTCGGTCCCCCCTTCTTTGCAAGCCTCCTTCGCGGAGGCAGTAGTTTCCTTGTTCCCCCCTTTGCCCTCTTCGAAAGGCGCAGCCTCCAGCATCTTGGTTAACACATGATCCGGCGTGGTTTTAGGGAGGGGGGGCGGACAACTTATTAGTTTTGCTTTCTCTATCCACTCCTGTTCAAGGGACAGCTCTTTAAAGGGCAAGTTTATGATAAATGTACGGATAGCGTGTCCGGGCACAGGACTACTTACTTGAGTATCCCAAGCGACAGCAGCTCAGACCTGCGTCCTCGGTCAAGTCCGACACATCTCTTGTGATCCAAAGAACAGTTTATACATCTCCACAGGCGTCGCGCCCATGAAGTGTTGGAGAGCTCGTGGTCCCTCCGGATTGAATTCCCACAGGCGGAGGGGGCGTTCTTGAGGCGTATACGCCGAATCAGCATGACTGCGCCACTACAACCAGATTGATCTCCCTCTCTTGGAGGTCTCGAATACGGCCCTGCAACAGAGGTACGTCCTTGGACGGCCCCCAGTCAAGCCATTTGTTTACCCATGATGCCAGCCGTTGTGGAGGACCCGAGCGAAAGGCAGGTGGCGCCACCCATCTGGTGCCCCTGGGAGCGGTGATGTAAAACCACTCCTGTTGCCACAAACCAAACTCCTCTCGAAAAGAGCCCTCAGGCCATGGAGCGTCAGCACTCTTGCTTATAACAGCCCCTCCGCACTCTATCTGCTGCCCCTTGATCATCTTCGGCTCCACATTGAAGGTCTTGAGCCACAATCCAAAGTGAGGGGTAATGCGGAGGAAGGCTTTGCATACGACAATGAACGATGAGATGTGGAGGATGGACTCCGGATCCAAGTCGTGGAATTCCAGCCCATAATAAAACATGAGCCCCCTCACGAAGGGGTCCGTCGGGAAGCCTAAACCCCGAAGGAAGTGAGACACGAACACCACGCTCTCACCAGGCTCGGGAGTAGGAATAACTTGCCCTTGGGCAGGCAGCCTATGCGAAATTTTGCCGGTTAGATACCTGGCGTCTCTCAGCTTTAGCATGTCTTCTTCCGTGATAGAAGAAGGCATCCACCGGCCTTGCAGGTTGGAGCCGGACATTGTCGAAGGTCCAAAGCGCCTGAATCTGGAGCTTTGGGTGTTGGAACTCAAGGCGAGGGGCGGATTTGATTGAGATTGAAAGAAAGGAGTAGGCCTTGGTCTCGTTATAAAGAGGTTGAATACCAAGAGCCCTCCCCGTGGCCGTTTGGGACTCGCCTTCGATAGAGGGGGCGTGCCAACAGGAACGGTTGGGTTACCCACGCCCGTATTGATGAGAATCCCGGAATAAGGGGACACGATCTCTGCTTTAACAAGACGTGCCAAGGAAACCGCTTCGCTAAACGCGCTGAGGTGGAACAATAAAAACAATTCGAATAAAGGCTTGGCCATGGTGTGACGTCACACCACGAAATACGCCAGCAGATTGAACTTGTGTAAGTATTATTCTCTCTATGGTGGTATGTGGAACTTATTTTGCAGAGCCGGATACTATCCTGGTGTTCAAAATTTTCTATGAAGCATTCGGAGGAGGAACCCGCCTTGCAATGCCGAAGACAACATGCACGCCGGACTCGTCGTCATTGAAGCCTAGTTCAGGGGCTACTGAGGGAGTGCTGGACTAGGGGGTGTCCGGATAGCCGAGCTATCATCTTTGGCCGGACTCCAAGACTATGAAGATACAAGATTGAAGACTCTGTCCCGTGTCTGGATGGGACTTTCCTTGGTGTGGAAGGCAAGCTTGGCGATACGGATATGTAGATCTCCTACCATTGTAACTGACTCTGTGTAACCCTAACCCTCTCCGTTGTCTATATAAACCGGAGGGTTTTAGTCCGTAGGACGAACAACAATCATACCATAGGCTAGCTTCTAGGGTTTAGCCTCTTTGATCTCGTGGTAGATGTACTCTTGTACTACCCATATCATCAATATTAATCAAGCAGGAGTAGGATTTTACCTCCACCGAGAGGGCCCGAACCTGGGTAAAAACATTGTGTCCCTCGTCTCCTGTTACCATCCGGCTAGACGCACAGTTCGGGACCCCCTACCCGAGATCCGCCGGTTTTGACACCGACACTTGGGTTTATCCACTAACATGTAGGCAACCAAACACCAGGTAGTGTGGTTCAGCCCATGCAGGCAAGAGGGCATGCAGGCAACCAAACAACTCACAGATGGTGCATTTGAGGTTTCATTTGCATAACCAAACTGAGTTGACAATGCTATGCAATGCAGCTACTGTAGCCCACGACAACCAAACACGCCCATATACAATAGCTGCACAGTTGGCGCAAAACAAACCCCACAATCATCCGTAGTCCAACCGCCGCGTGAAACTTCATCCCCGCTGCTGGTACGAGCGGGCATGCTCGTACCATGTGAAGGAAATATGCCCTAGAGGCAATAATAAAGTTATTATTTATTTCCTTATATCATGATGAATGTTTATTATTCATGCTAGAATTGTATTAACCGGAAACATAATACATGTGTGAATACATGGACAAACATAATGTCACTAGTATGCCTCTACTTGACTAGCTCGTTGATCAAAGATGGTTATGTTTCCTGACCATAAACATGAGTTATTATTTGATTAACGGGATCACATCATGTGACGCCCCCGATTCAATCGTACACTAATCATGCACGCAAACGTGTACGATCAAGATCAGGGACTCACGGGAAGATATCACAACACAACTCAAAACATAAATAAGTCATACAAGCATCATATTACAAGCCAGGGGCCTCGAGGGCTCGAATACAAGTGCTCGATCAGAGACGAGTCAGTGGAAGCAACAATATCTGAGTACAGACATAAGTTAAACAAGTTGCCATAAGATGGCTAGCACAAAGCGATATCAGATCGAAGAGGCGATGCCTCCCGCCTCGATCCTCCTAACTACTCCTGGTCATCGCGGCCGCTGCATGTAGTAGTAGGCACCTCCAGTAGTAAGATTAAATGCGTCGACAAGGGCGTCGCTCTGGTTCCGACATCTGGTTGCGACAACCGTAGAAGGAAAGGGGAAAAGAGGAGAAAAGCAACCGTGAGTACTCATCCAAAGTACTACGCAAGCAAGGAGCTACACTACATATGCATGGGTATATGTGTAAAGGGCCATATCGGTGGACCGAATGCAGAATGCCGTAATAAGAGGGGATAGCTAATCACGTCGAAGACTACGCTCGCAGCCTCCATCTTGCAAAGATGTAGAAGAGAGTAGATTGAAGTCCTCCAAGTAGCATCGCATAGCATAATCCTACCTGGCGATCCTCCCCTCGTCACCCTGTGGAAAAGCGATCACTGAGTTGTCTGTGGAACTTGTCTGGCGTGTTTTATTAAGTATCCGGTTCTAGTTGTCATAAGGTCAAGCTACAACTCCGGGTCGTCCTTTTACCGAGGGACACGACTATTCGAATAGATAAACTTCCCTGCAGGGGTGCACCACATAACCCAACACGCCGATCCCATTTGGCGGACACACTTTCTGGGTCATGCCCGCCTCGGAAGATCAACACGTCGCAGCCCCACCTAGGCACAACAGAGAGGTCAGCACGCCGGTCTAAATCCTATGCGCGCAGGGGTCTGGGCCCATCGCCCATTGCACACCTGCATATTGCGTGGGCAGCCAGAAGCAGACCTAGCAACCTCCATTACAAAGGAAGTCACGTTACATGGTCCAATCTGGCGCGCGCCGCTCCGTCGCTGACGTCAAGAAGGCTTCGGCTGATACCACGATGTCGAGTGCCCATATCTTTCCCGCTTAGTTGGTTAGTGCGTATAGGCCAGTGGCCAGACTCAGATCAAATACCAAGATCTCGTTAAGCGTGTTATTTTGAAGTAACCACGGACGCCGACCAGGGCCAAGCCCACCTCTCTCCTAGGTGGTCTCAACCTGCCCTGTCGCTCTGCCACATAGTAGCAGTCGGGGGCTGTAGGGAACCCACGCCCACCTCTACCGGGATGGAGCCACCTGTCCTTCCAGCCCCCACATCGAAATCACTTGCGGGTACTCAACGAGCTGACCCGACTTTAGTCATCATCTGTATAGTATATGTATAGTATATACCCGTGATCACCTCCCGAGTGATCACGGCCTGATAGTATAGCAAGGCAGACTGACAAGAATGTAGGGCCAATGATGATAAACTAGCATCCTATACTAAGCATTTAGGATTGTGGGTAAGGTATCAACAAGCTGAAAGCAACAATGACAAAGCTATGCAATGAATAGGATCAATCGAAGCGAGAACATGCTACACTACTCTAATGCAAGCGGTAGAGTGAAGAGTAGGCGATATCACGTGATCAAGGGGGCTTGCTGGTTGCTCTGCAAGAAGGAGGGTCATCAACTCCGTAGTCGAGCGGGCGGCAAAGAAATCGATCTCGTAGTCTACCGGAGAGAAGAGGGGGAAGAAACAATAAATACAATGCAAACATAAGCATGACGATGCGTGACGTGACAATGAGCAGTGCTAGGTGTGCCCTAACGCGGTAGTAGGTGATACCGGCGAAGGGGGGAAACATCCGGGAAAGTATTCCCGATGTTTCGCGTTTTCAGACAGATGAACCGGAGGGGGAAAGCTGCGAGTTCAATAGGTTAGGGATGTGTGGCAGACGAACGGGTTACGTATCCAGATTCGTCTCGTCGATCTGAGCAACTTTCATGTTGAAAATACTTTAAACCGAGTTACGGATTAAAAGATATGATTTTCTAAAGATTTACTAATTTCTGGAATTTAATTAATCCTTTAATTCAATTTGAAATTGGATTAATGACATCAGCATGATGTCATGTTGACATCAGCAGTCAACAGGGATTGCCTAAGTCAAACTAACAGATGGGGCCATTGACTAGGTCAACAACACAGTCAGCACGTCCAGTCAGCAGTCAACAGTCCTGTTGACTTAGTCAAACTTACACGTGGGTCCCACTTGTCATACTCTGTTAGTTAATTAACAGTAGTTAATTAGGTTAATTAGTCATTAGGTTATTTAATCATAATTAGTTAATTTAATCAGAGTTAATTAAGTTAATTAATTAGTCAATTAATTAATTAATTAATTAATTTTTATTTATTTATTTATATATTATATTTTAATTCTTTTTTTATAAACATTCTGGGGCGGGCCTCCCTGTCATTGGCCCTAGGGCCAAACCGGGCGGGCGCCATCGGTAATGTGCGCGCGCGCCCGGCAGGGCGTAACCGGCAAGATCGAGGGGCACGGGCGCCAGAGCCGCTGGCCGGCTAGGCGAGGCTCGTTGGCCGGCGCTCAGCGAAGCCGGGCGCAGAGAAGTCGCCAGAGGCGCAGAGGCTAAGCGCGCTCGCACGAGGCGGCAGAGGCGAGATGGTCGCGAGCGCAGCAAGAGGAACGGAGGGGCCGCAGCCACGCGAAAACGCCGCGTGGCACCGGCGTGTGCGGCGAGGCCATGGCGGGCAAACAGGACGAGCGGGGCAAGCGTCGAGCACCGGAGGTGGCAGCGCGCGTGGCGTCGCGGTTCAGCGGCGTGGGCGTGGGGAGGATCGCGATCGCGGTCGGCGAAGCGGCCGAGGCCATGGTGGCGCGAGGCACGGCACGGTGGCGGTGGCGCGAGACCGCAGGGTGAAGGGCACAACCGGACGGCGCGACACATGGCGGTGGCGCGCCCGACCGCGGTGAGCGAGGGGCCGGAGCGCACGAGGCGTGGTCGCGGCCGAAGCGGAGCAACGATGGCTGCGGTCGGTGGTCGCGGGGCGCGGACCGGATGCGTCGTAGGAGAGGAGGTTGGGGTGCGGTGAGCGCGGTCGCGGGCGCGACGAAGGCAAGCCTGGCGCGACGCTAACGACGCGCCGGCGGGCGCCATGGTGGCGCGGGCGAGGGAGAGGGTAGGACCAGGGTCCTCACCACGATTCGTAGGGTCAAGGGCAGCGGTGCTCGGGGTGGTCGACGGCGACGACCGGGCGACGAGGAGGCAGGCCGTTGAGGTGGAGGAAGCAGGCCGGCGGGGGAGGAGGAAGCAGGCTGGCGGAGGAGCTCCGGCGTGGCGACGTCCAACGGCGAGGCGGCGTGGTCTCCTGGCGGCGACGGGCGACGGCGTCGGTGGCCTCCTCCTCGATCCCGATCCAAATCGGGGGAGAGGGGGGAGGAGATATTTTCGGGGAGGAGTGGGGCGACGGGGTGGGTTAGGGTATTGGTCGTGGGGGATAAGTGAGGCGGGGTAGTCGCCGGTTGGGCTGGTGGGTTGGCCTAGTAGGGCTGTGGCCTACTGGGCCGGAGCCCAGTGGGGGGGTTTTCTCTTTTTTTGTTTTCTGTTTGTTTTTCCCTTTTGTATTTTCTTTCTTTTATTTATTTTCTTTTCTATTTTATTTTATTTTAAATCATTTAGGCATTTTATAAAAATGTGTTTGCTTTATTATACTTACCCTTGTAATATTCAGCACCCACCGAACATTTTTGTTTCAACTTTTGAAAACTTTTATTGTTGACATTAATTTTAATTTTAATTTTGAAGGGGTTTCGGATTAACGCGAGATTAGCAACAGTAATCGAGGTGACATGGCATCATTAATGCAGGATTACTGTAGGTAATTATCCGGGCGTCACACATCATTAGGAGAATGATGTGATTGACTTGACCCATTCCTTAGCTTAGCACTTGATCGTTTAGTATGTTGCTATTGCTTTCTTCTTCATGACTTATACAAGTTCCTACAACTATGAGATTATGCAACTCCCGTTTACCGGAGGAACACTTTGTGTGCTACCAAATGTCACAACGTAACTGGGTGATTATAAAGGAGCTCTACAGGTGGTCTCCAAAGGTACATGTTGAGTTGGCGATTTCGAGATTAGGTTTTGTCACTCCAATTGTCGGGGAGGTATCTCTGGGCCCTCTCGGTAATGCACATCACTCTAAGCCTTGCAAGCAATGTAGCTAATGAGTTAGTTACGGGATGGTGCATTACATAACTGAAGGAAATATGCCCTAGAGGCAATAATAAAGTTATTATTTATTTCCTTATATCATGATAAATGTTTATTATTCATGCTAGAATTGTATTAACTGGAAACATAATACATGTGTGAATACATAGACAACCATAGTGTCACTAGTATGCCTCTACTTGACTAGCTCGTTTATCAAAGATGGTTATGTTTCCTAGCCATGGACAAAACAGTTGTCATTTGATTAACGAGATCACATCATTAGGAGAATGATGTGATTGACTTGACCCATTCCGTTAGCTTAGCACTTGATCGTTTAGTATGTTGCTATTGCTTTCTTCATGACTTATACATGTTCCTGTAACTATGAGATTATGCAACTCCCGTTTACCGGAGGAACACTTTGGGTGCTACCAAACGTCACAACGTAACTGGGTGATTATAAAGGAGTACTACAGGTGTCTCCAAAGGTACATGTTGGGTTGGCGTATTTCGAGATTAGGTTTTGTCACTCCGATTGTCGGAGAGGTATCTCTGGGCCCTTTCGGTAATGCACATCACTATAAGCCTTGCAAGCAATGTAGCTAATGAGTTAGTTACGGAATGATGCATTACGTAACGAGTAAAGAGACTTGCCGGTAACGAGATTGAACTAGGTATTGGATACCGACGATCGAATCTCGGGCAAGTAACATACCGATGACAAAGGGAACAACGTATGTTGTTATGCGGTTTGACCGATAAAGATCTTCGTAGAATTTGTAGGAGCCAATATGAGCATCCAGGTTCCGCTATTGGTTACTGACCGAGAATAGTTCTAGGTCATGTCTACATAGTTCTCGAACCCGTAGGGTCCGCACGCTTACGGTTTCGATGGCAGTTATATTATGAGTTTATGAGTTTTGATGTACCGAAGGAGTTCGGAGTCCCAGATGAGATTGGGGACATGACGAGGAGTCTCGAAATGGTTGAGACGTAAAGATCAATATATTGGACGACTATATTCGGAGTTCGGAAAGGTTCCGAGTGATTCGGGTATTTTTTGGAGTACCGGAGAGTTACGGGAATTCGTAGTGGGCCTTAATGGGCCATACGGGAAATGAGAGAAAGGGCCAAAAGGGTGGCCGCACCCCTCCCCTTGGACTAGTCCGAATTGGACTAGGGAGGGGGGCGCCCCCTTCCTTCCTTCTCCTTCTCTCTTCCCTTTCCTTCTCTCCTACTCCTACTACATGGAAGGGTTCCTAGTTCTACTAGGAAAGGGGGAATCCTACTCCCGGTGGGAATAGGACTCCCCTAGGGCGCGGCATAGAGAGGGCCAGCCCTCCCCCTCCTCCACTCCTTTATATCTGAGGCAGGGGCACCCCATAGACACACAAGTTGATCTTCGTGATTGTTCCTTAGCAGTGTCGCGGTGCCCCCTCCACCATATTCCACCTCGGTCATATCGTTGCGGTGCTTAGGCGAAGCCACAATCGATAGAACATCATCATCGTCCTGCGCCGTCGTCTTGTGGAACTCATCCCGACACTTTGCTGGATCGGAGTCCGGGGATCGTCATCGAGCTGAACGTGTGCTGAACTCGGAGGTGCCATACGTTCGGTACTTGGATCGGTCGGATCGTGAAGACGTACAACTACATCAACCGAGTTGTCATAACGCTTCCGCTTACGGACTACGAGGGTACGTGGACAACACTCTCCCCTCTCGTTGCTATGCATCACCATGATCTTGCGTGTGCGTAGGAATTTTTTTGAAATTACTACGTTCCCCAACAATAACGAGTAAAGAGACTTGCCGGTAACGAGATTGAACTAGGTATTGAGATACTGACGATCGAATCTCAGGCAAGTAACATACTGATGACAAAGGGAACAACGTATGTTGTTATACGGTTTGGCCGATAAAGATCTTCGTAGAATATGTAGGAGCCAATATGAGCATCCAGGTTCCGCTATTGGTTATTGACCGCAAACGTGTCTCGGTCATGTCTACATAGTTCTCGAACCCGTAGGGTCCGCACGCTTAAAGTTTCAATGACGGTTATATTATGAGTTTATGAGTTTTGATGTACCGAAGATTGTTCGAAGTCCCATGTGTGATCATGGACATGACGAGGAGTCTCGAAATGGTCGAGACATGAAGATTGATATATTGGAAGCCTATATTTGGATATCGGAAGTGTTCCGGGTGAAATCGGGATTTTACCAGAGTACCGAGGGGTTAACGGAACCCCCCGAGGGAGTCCTGGACTAGGGGGTGTCCGGATAGCCGAACTATCATCTTTGGCCGGACTCCAAGACTATGAAGATACAAGATTGAAGACTCCGTCCCATGTCCGGACAGGACTTTCCTTGGCGTGGAAGGCAAGCTTGGCGATAAGGATATGTAGATCTCCTACCATTGTAACCGACTCTGTGTAACCCTAGCTCTCTCCGGTGTCTATATAAACCGGAGGGTTTTAGTCCGTGGGGCCTAACAACAATCATACCATAGGCTAGCTTCTAGGGTTTAGCCTCTCGATCTCGTGGTAGATCTACTCTTGTACTACCCATATCATCAATATTAATCAAGCGAGGAGTAGGGTTTTACCTCCACCGAGAGGGCCCAACACAGGTAAAAACATCGTGTCCCTTGTCTCCTATTACCATCCGCCTAGACGCACAGCCGGGACCCCTACCGAGATCCGCGGTTTTGACACCGACATTGGTGCTTTCATTGAGAGTTCCTCTGTGTCGTCACCTATAGGCCCGATGGCTCCTTCGATCATCAACAACGACGCGGTCCAGGGTGAGACTTTTCTCCCCGGACAGATCTTCGTATTCGGCGGCTTTGCACTGCAGACCAACTCGCTTGGCCATCTGGAGCAGATTGAAAGCTACGCCCCTGGCCATCAGGTCAGATTGGGAAGTTTGAACTATACGACTGACGTCCGCGGAGACTCGATCTTCGACGGGTTCGAGTCACAGCCAAGCGCGCCTCACTGTCACGATGGGCATGATCTAGCTCTGCCGCCGGACAGTGCCTTGGAGGCCGCACAAGTGTCCGCTCCGACCCTTAGCTCGGAGCCGACTGCGCCGATCGAGGACGGGTGGCTAGACACCGCCTCGAGGGCTGTTACCTCTATGGCGATAGAGCCGAATACCAATCCTGTCCTTCGTGAAGCTCGTGACTCCGAGGTGCCGGACTCTGAACCTTCCGCGCCCCTGCCAATTGAATCCGATTGGGTGCCGATCATGGAGTTCACTGCCACGGACATCTTTCAGCACTCGCCTTTTGGCGACATCCTGAATTCACTAAAGTCTCTCTCTTTATCAGGAGAGCCCTGCCCGGACTATGGTCAGGTAGGTTGGGATGCGGACGATGAAGAAATTCAACGCCCACCCACCACCCACTTTGTAGCCACCGTCGATGACTTAACCGACATGCTAGACTTCGACTCTGAAGACATCAACGGTATGGACGACGATGCCGGAGACGACCAAGAACCAGCGCCTACAGGGCACTGGAAGGCCACCTCAACTCACGATGTATATATGGTGGATTCACCTAAAGGAAGCGATAACGAGGAACAACGGGACGCTGCGAAGGATAATTCCCTCCAAAAACAGTCAAAACGGCGACGTAAGTGCCGCTCAAAGTCCCGCCTCGACAAAGACAACACCCATATAGACCCAGCCATAGAGCAGGGCGAACCGGTGGATGACGAACATGCCCTCGAGCAACCATCCAAACAAGATAACTTGGATAAACAATCCGTCCCCGGCGAAAACAGCAGTCCGGGCGATCTCATGCCGGACACATCGTTGGAGCAGAAGAACCTCCACAAAAGGCTCGTCGCCACTACACGAAGTCTGAAGAAGCAGAAGCGGAAGCTCAAAACAGCGCAAGACATACTCAGAACAAGATGGAGCAAAGTACTCAAGACCGCAGACAAATACGGCGATAGTCGCCAAACAAAGAGCTACCCGAAGCACAAACTACTACCCGAATTTGACAAGGAGGCCGTAGAGCCCCCACAATCAAAGGACAAAGAGGCCGCCTGGTCGGATAGACGACCACATGACAAACAAAGAGCGGCAAGCGGTGCCGCACACAAGCCGGCACGCAATCCGCACGAGGATCCGCACCAAAAGGATGGCCCAGTCAGGTCTATCTATGGGCCAAGAAAGCAAGCTCTAGAAAGCAATACAACACGTCGAGTATGCGAACATCACGGCACACCCAAATCTGGGCGCCACACCCCTATGTTTCACCGATGAGGTGCCGGATCATGAATTTCAGGTGATTCAAGCCGTAAACATAGAGGCATCTGACGTAACAACAGACCTCGAGTGCGGATTGAGGATTACATCCTGCACATACATATGGCTAGAGGAGATGACCTCCACGCCATAAAATACTTACCCTCAAGCTCAAAGGGCCAGCCCGCATTGGCTCAAAAGCCTCCCGAAAATACCATTGGAAGTTGGGAAGAGCTCGAGGATGCGTTTGAGCAAATTTTCAGGGGACTTATGTCCGCCCTTCGGATGCAGACGATTTAAGTCACATAACTCAACAGCTCGGAGAGTCAGCCCGCAAATTCTAGAACAGGTTCCTCACCAAAAAGAACCAAATAGTCGCCTGTCCGGACGCCGAAGCCTTAGCAGCCTTCAAACATAACGTCCGAGATGAATGGCTCGCTAGACACCTCGGCCAGGAAAAGCCAAGAACAATGGCCGCACTAACAAGCCTCATGACCCGCTTTTGCGCGGGAGAGGATAGCCGGCTGGCAAGATGCAGCACCAGCGACCCAAGTACATCCGAGGTCAGGGATGGAAATGAGAAACCACGACGCAGCAAGGACCAGCGCCGGACCAAGGGAAACAGTCCGAAGAGCACGACAGTCAACGCCGGATTCAAAAGCTCTCGGCAGAACAACAAAAAACTGCCTTTTAAGGACAACAGCGACGAGCTGTCCAACCTAAACAAAATCTTGGACAAGATATGCCAAATCCACAGCACCCCTGGGAAGCCTGCAAACCATACCCACAGAGATTGTTGGGTCTTCAAATAGTCCGGCCGACTTAACGCCGAACACAAGGGGCTCGACACACCAAGTGAGGACGATGACGAACCCCACAAGCAGAGCAACGGGAAACAAAAGAATTTCCCACAAAAGGTCAAAACAGTAAACTCACTTCAAGTGACAACAGGGAAAAATAGAGCGGCGCCCATTCAAATCGCCGCCGACGGTCCACCAGTGAGTCCCGACCTTTGGATGTCAAAATCAATCACTTTCGACCATCAGGATTAATCCGGAAGTATTCGAAACGCGGGATGGACTCTTTCATATTGGATCCTATAATCGACGGACTACAATTTACACAAGTCCTAATGGATGGCGGCAGTGATCTAAACCTGCTATATCAGGACACAATCCGCAGAATGGGGATAGACCCAACCAAAATTCTCCATAGCAACACTTCCTTTAAAGGAGTGATGCCAGGCCCAAATGCCCATTGTACGGGCTCTCTAACACTAGAAGTTGTGTTCGGCTCATCCTACAACTTCTGTCGCGAAAAGCTAGTCTTCAACATCGCCCCATTTAAAAGTAGCTATCAAGCACTATTGGGACGCGAAGCTTTCGCCCGCTTTAACGCAATACCGCATTATGCATCTCTTACACTTAAAATGCCCGGTCCATGCGGCATCATCTCATTGAAGGGAAACTTCAAGTGTTCCTCAAATACGGAAGAACGTGAGACTGCCTTGACAGCCACACATTAATCCGGCTTTGCTGATCAAAGCACCCAAAAAGGTCATTCAGATCCCGGACACGTCTAGGCGAGTCCGGCATAAATAAACAAGGGGCTTACTAGCCGCGTACCCCCTTACAAGGGGCTGCACGCATGTACAATAAGAGACAATAAAGCTCAATTTTATTCATTTTTGAATCATACTTTGTTTATTTTAAAATACATTTTTTGCACGATCCTTTTTTCCAACTAAGTTCTTCTCTTTTACACATGAACACCGTGCTACACCCGTCCAGGATACGGCACAACGGAGACACAGTAGCGCGTGCGCAATGAGGGACCCGTTGCAAGGATTCTTTTAGATTAAGACCTGCGTAAACCTTTTTCTTGTCTCTTGTTGATACACATCCCCCGGTTTCTTACTATAACCGAGGAGGAGGCTGGCATTTTGGCATCGGCCGCGTCAGAAATTTTTGCGCGTACCTAGACACTAGGGGCTTAGGGCATTGTTCTGCCCGTTTTCATAAAGACCGAATACCTTAGGGAGTGTTCGGCGTCTCGAGTTAGGCCTTATATGCATCAGCTCCGAATCATGTCTTTGGTCAAATGTTGGGTTTGCCCAGCTCCTGTGTTTTGTTGCCTTACGTTCCGCTCTATCGGCTAACGCGGCACCAGGAGAACTACTGCGATTGTGCCCCGGTTCGTCCAGGAGAGCACCTCAATAGAGAAAGCCGAAAACTGACTATCATGATATAGCGAGAGACTGGTCAACCACTCGATGGACCACCGGAATGTTTAGAATTCCTCCGCTTTAACGAAGGACCGCTTCCCGGTCAGGCACATATGCGCCCCGAATTCGGAGAGTGTGGTGCCCCTAGGGGCTATATAGTAGCCCCACCATCGAACTCCTACGGCTAAGTGAAAGTGATAAAGCATTATAGTCCGGTTGCCTAGTTTGCTATGCTATCACCTCCTTCACAGGACCAAAACGTTGGATTAAGTGTGAAAATGCACTTTTTTGCAAACATCCCCGCACTATGTGCGTGAAATTGAAGTCAAGACTGCCATCTTTCAAAGTTATATACACATATACATTAACGGCCGCAGACAGAGGTATTTCAATACTTGAACGCACAAGTATAAAAAGCCCTTATATTATATTTGAAACATGGTTTCACAAATCATACATGTCATTTGAACATAATATTCTTTGAGCACTGCGTCTCTATTAAACGAGCGCCCGGCAGGACTTCCTCAAAATAGTGCTCGGCAGGTACTCGGCTTCTGTCCGAATCCTGGGATACAACATCGGTGGCCTTCATCTCTGCCCAGTATGTTTTGACACGGGCAAGAGCCATCCGTGCACCCTCTATGCATGCCGATCGTTTCATTGCATTGATATGCGGCACCGCATCAAGGAACTGCTGCACCAAGCCAAAATAACTCTTCGGCTCGGGCCCTTTCGGCCACAAATGAGTCACGACATCCTTCATGGCAAGTCCGGACAACCTATTCAGCTCAGCCCATTCGGCTAACCGATCGGTTAATGGAAGTGGACGCTCTGGACTATGGAACTGCGACCAAAAAAGCTCTTCCATTCCGTGATCCTTTTGGCCTCGGAAGTGTGCAACCACGTCTGCGGCACTCGCCGCCAAATCCAGATAAGCATCCTCCACACCCCACAGCTGGCCCAACTGAGCATACTTCGGATCTGTGAACTTCCTCCGCAGCGAAAAGGGCTTTCGGCCGCGATATCCCGGCTTGCGTAGCTCCTCCATTATAGCTCTCATCGTGGGCGGGCATCCTTAACCGGCGGTGGCCTTCTTCAGGTCCTCTTGCCCCGCTCGGCGTTCCTTTTCAAGAAACTCGCAGCGGTCGGTAGCATTCTTCAACTTCCTGGCCATCTCGGGCATTTCCTCCCTGCTTCGGCAGTGAGCAGCCTGTTCGGCTTTTAGCTCCTCGGCCGCCCTCAAGGCAGCCGCATCACTTTTTCTGGCTTGCTCCTTGACTCGGGCTATCTCCGCCCGAAGGTTCTCTATAACAGCGGCACCATCTGCATAAAGCATACATGTTCTAAGGTATGGGCGTCAAGCTCCCTTACCAGGTGTCCGCGGAGAAGTTGCATACCTTGTGACTCGTCAAGCCGCTTATTGACAAGCGCGATGTCCGCATCCGCCACATCAAGTTGTCGCTTCAGTTCAGCAAATTGATTAGTCCGGCTGGCCACCGGACGCTCCACCACCTATATAGGACAGGCGACATCTTAAAACTGAGATTATGATCCTCGGCGCGCTTTCGCTTTTGACAGCGTACCGAGTCTCAGGGGCTACTATCTATACAGGGCGCATTCTATATGCAAAAATGTCAGAAGGTATATCATTCTCGCGTACCTCAAACCCCGTCAGTAAACTTCTGAAGGCTTCATGCAATCCGCTCTCAGCGGATGAAATCCTTTCAATCACCGTACCCATTAACGCACGGTGATCTTCTGAGATAGACGCTTCGCCGGCAGATCCTTCACTCCTCAACCGTACACCGGTTGGTGCGGACCTTCCGGCCCGCGGACTTCGGAAACCCTCGCGGCGACACCTCGAGTCGTCCGCCCGCGCCGACGGTGCGGCGAGATGGGCGTTCGCTCTCCATCATCTCCGGACGAAGATCCCCCGAAGATGAGCTTTGCTGAGAAGGGCTAAGATCCGAACTACAAGGTAAAACTTCGTTTATCTTCAGAAATAAAAACAGGGATGTCCCTTATTAGAAAACTCCCCTTTCTGCTTACAGCTCGCTAGAGGGCTGATTTCCTGGGGGGAAATAGTGCGGCCGGGGCTTCTCCCGGCGCAGGACCCTCTGGTGAAGATTTCTTCCCCCGCTTTGAGGCCTTGGCCTCTGGATCTTCAGAAGCGGTCCTCTTCTCCCCGTGGAGGGAGGGATTCTCGATCCCCCCTTTCTTGAGAGCCTCCTTAGCGGAGGCAGTAGCTTTCCTGTTCCCCCATTCGCCCTCTTCCAAAGGCGCAACCTCCAGCGTCTTGGTTAACACAGGATCCGGCGTGGTCTCAGGGAGGGGGGCCGGACACCTTATTAGTTTTGCTTTTGCTATCCACTCCTGTTCAAGGGACAACTCTTTAAAGGGCCAGTTTATGATAAATGTACGGATAGCATGTCCAGGCACATGACTACTTACTTGAGTACCGGGCGATTGCAGCTCAGACCGGCGTCCTCGGTCAAGTCCGGACACATCTCTTGTGATCCGAAGAACAGTTTATACATCTCCACGGGCGTCGCGCCCATGAAGTGTTGGAGAGCTCGCGGTCCCTCCGGATTGAATTCCCACAGGCGGAGGGGGCGACGTTTGCAGGGCAGAAGGCACCGAATCAACATGACCTGCGCCACTACAACCAGATTGATCTCTCTCTCTTGGAGGTCTTTAATACGACCCTGCAACAGAGGTACGTCCTTGGACGGCCCCCATGTTGGGGAACGTAGTAATTTCAAAAATTTTCCTACGCACACACAAGATCATGGTGATGCATAGCAACGAGAGGGGAGAGTGTTGTCTACATACCCTCGTAGACCGAAGCGGAAGCGATCACAACGTAGAGGAAGTAGTCGTACGTTCTCCTCGCGATCCAACCGATCCCAGCGCCGTTACTCCGGCGCCTCCGAGTTCTTGACACACGTACAGCTCGGTGGCGCTCCTCGGGCTCCGATCCAGCAAAGCTCCGGGAGAGAGTTCCGTCGGACGACGGTGTGGTGGCGATCTTGATGTTCTACCGGCGCAGGCTTCGCCTAAGCACCGCTACGATATGACCGAGGTGGAATATGGTGGAGGGGGCACCGCACACGGCTAAGGAGCGATCTCAAGGATCAACTTGTGTGTTCTAGGGTGCCCCTGCCCGTATATAAAGGAGCAAGGAGGAGGGCCGGCCGGCCCTAGAGGGCGCGCCAAGGAGGAGAGTCCTCCTAGTGGGAGTAGGACTCCCTTTCCTAGTCCAACTAGGAAGGAGGAAGGGGAAGGAAGGAGAGGGAGAGGAGAGGGAAGAGGGCCGCCCCCCTCCTGTCCTATTCGGACTCCCCATGGGGCGCGCCACCTCTGGCGCAGCCCTCTCTCTCCCTCTTGGCCCATTAAGGCCCATTACTTCCCGGGGTTCCGTAACCCTCCGGCCTCCGTTTTCTCCGAAACTTCCGAACCTTTCCGGTGTCCGAATATAGCCGTCAATATATCAATCTTTATGTCTCGACCATTTGAGACTCCTCGTCATGTCCCCGATCTCATCCGGGACTCCGAACTCCTTGGTACATCAAAACTCATAAACTCATAATATAAGCATCATCGAAACCTTAAGCGTGCGGACCCTATGGTTCGAGAACAATGTAGACATGACCGAGACACGTCTCCGGTCAATAACCAATAAGCGGGACCTGGATGCCCATATTGGTTCCTACATATTCTCTGAAGATCTTTATCGGTCGAGACCGCATAACAACATCGTTGTTCCCTTTGTCATCGGTATGTTACTCGCCCGAGATTCGATCGTCGGTATCAATACCTAGTTCAATCTCGTTACGGCAAGTCTCTTTACTCGTTCGTAATACATCATCTCGCAACTAACTCATTAGTTGCAATGCTTGCAAGGCTTAAGTGATGTGCATTACCGAGAGGGCCCAGAGATACCTCTCCGACAATCGGAGTGACAAATCCTAATCTCGAAATCGCCAACCCAACATCGCCTTTGGTGACACTGTAGTACTCCTTTATAATCACCCGATTCGTTGTGACGTTTGGTAGTACCAAAGTGTTCCTCCGTAAACAGGAGTTGCATAATCTCATAGTTATAGGAACATGTATAAGTCATGGATAAAAGCAATAGCAACATACTAAGCGATCGGGTGCTAAGCTAATGGAATGGGTCATGTCAATCGATCATTCAACTAATGATGTGACCTTGTTAATCAAATAACAACTCTTTGTCCATGGTCAGGAAACATAACCATCTTTGATTAACAAGCTAGTCAAGTAGAGGCATACTAGTGACACTCTGTTTGTCTATATATTCACACATGTAATATGTTTCCGGTTAATACAATTCTAGCATGAATAATAAACATTTATCATGATATAAGGAAATAAATAATATCTTTATTATTGCCTCTAGGGCATATTTCCTTCAGTCTCCCACTTGCACTAGAGTCAATAATCTAGATCACATCACCATGTGATTAACATCGATAGTTCACATCATCATGTGATTAACACCCATAGTTCACATCGCCATGTGACCAACACCCAAAGGGTTTACTAGATTCAGTGATCTAGTTCACATCGCTATGTGATTAACACCCAAAGAGTACTAAGGTGTGATCATGTTTTGCTTGTGAGACAATCTTAGTCAACGGGTCTTTCACATTCAGATCCGTTATGTATTTTGCAATTTTCTATGTCTACAATGCTCGCATGAGCTACTCTAGCTGATTGCTCCCACTTTCAATATGTATCTAGATCGAGACTTAGAGTCATCCAGATCGGTGTCAAAACTTGCATCGACGTAACCCTTTACGACGAACCTTTTGTCACTTCCATAATCGAGAAACATATCCTTATTCCACTAAGGATAATTTTGACCATTGTCGATGATCTACTCCTAGATCACTATTGTACTTCCTTGCCAAACTCAGTGTAGGGTATACAATAGATCTGGTACACAGCATGGCATACTTTATAGAACCTATGGCCAAGGCATAGGGAATGACTTTCATTCTCTTTCCATCTTCTGCCGTGGTCGGGTTTTGAGTCTTACTCAATTTCACACCTTGTAACACAGGCAAGAACTCTTTCTTTGATTGTTCCATTTTGAACTACTTCAAAATCTTGTCAAGGTATGTACTCATTGAAAAACTTATCAAGCGTCTTGATCTATCTCTATAGATCTTGATGCTCAATATGTAAGTAGCTTTACCGAGGTCTTTCTTTGAAAAACTCCTTTCAAACACTCCTTTATGCTTTGCAGAATAATTCTACGTTATTTCCGATCTACAATATGTCATTCACATATACTTATCGAAATCTTTGTAGTGCTCCTACTCACTTTTTAGTAAATCTGAGGCTTCACCGTAAGTCCATATAAAACTATATGCTTTGATCAACTCATCAAAGTGTATATTCCAACTCGAGATGCTTGCACCAGTCCATAGATGGATCGCTGGAGCTTGCACACTTTGTTAGCTCCTTTGGATCGATAAAACCTTCGGTTGCATCATATACAACTCTTCCTCCGAAACCCATTCAGAATGCAGTTTTACATCCATTTGCCAAATTTCATAAATTGTGGCAATTGCTAACATGATTCGGACAGACTTAAGCATCGCTACTGATTGAGAAAATCTCATTGTAGTCAACACCTTGAACTTGTCAAAAACCTTTTTGCGACAAGTCGAGCTTTGTAGATAGTAACACTACTATCAACGTCCGTCTTCCTCTTGAAGATCCATTTATACAATATGGCTTGCCGATCATCGGGCAACTCCACCAAAGTCCATACTTTGTTCTCATACATGGATCATATCTCAGATTTCATGGCCTCAAACCATTTTGCGGAATCTGGGCTCATCATCGCTTCCTCATAGTTCGTAGGTTTGTCATGGTCAAGTAACACGACCTCCAGAACAGGATTACCGTACCACTCTGGTGCGGATCTCACTCTGTTTTACCTACGAGGTTCGGTAGTAACTTGATCTGAAGTTACATGATCATCATCATTAGCTTCCTCACTAATTGGTATAGTAGTCACAAGAACAGATTTCTATGATGAAATACTTTCCAATAAGGAACAGTACGATTACCTCATCAAGTTCTACTTTCCTCCCACTCACTTCTTTCGAGAGAAACTCCTTCTCTAGAAAGGATCCATCTTAAGCAACGAATATCTTGCCTTCGGATCTGTGATAGAAGGTGTACCCAACAATTTCCTTTGGGTATTCTATGAAGATGCACTTCTCCGATTTGGGTTCGAGCTTATCAGGATGAAATTTTTTCACATAAGCATCGCAACTCCAAACTTTAAGAAATGACAACTTGGGTTTCTTGCTAAACCACAGTTCATATAGTGTCGTCTCAACGGATTTAGATGGTGCCCAATTTAACGTGAATGCAGGTGTCTCTAATGCATGATCCCAAAACGATATTGCTAAATCAGTAAGAAACATCATAGATTGCACTATATCCAATAAAGTGCGGTTACGATGTTTGGACACACCATAACATTGTGGTGTTCCAGGTGGCGTGAGCTGTGAAACTATTCCACATTGTTTTAATTGAAGACCAAACTCGTAACTCAAATATTCATCTCCGCGATCAGATCGCAGAAACTTTATTTTCTTGTTACGATGATTTTTCTACTTCACTCTGAAATTCTTTGAACTTTTCAAATGTTTCAGACTTATGTTTCATCAAGTAGATATCCCCATATCTGCTCAAATCATCTGTGAAGGTCAAAAAATAACGATACCCGCCGCGAGCCTTAACACTCATCGGATCGCATACATCAGTATGTATTATTTCCAATAAGTCAGTTGCTCGCTCCACTGTTCCGGAGAACGGAGTTTTAGTCATCTTGCCCATGAGGCATGGTTCGCAAGCATCAAGTGATTCACAATCAAGTGATTCCAAAATCCCATTAGCATGGAGTTTCTTCATGCGCTTTACACCAATATGATCTAAAAGGCAGTGCCACAAATAAGTTGCACTATCATTATTAACTTTGCATCTTTTGGTTTCAATATTATGAATATGTGTATTACTACGATCGAGATCCAATGAACCATTTTCATTGGGTGTGTAACCATATAAGGTTTTATTCATGTAAACAGAACAACAATTTATTCTCTTACTTAAATGAATAACCGTATTGCAATAAACACGATCAAATCATATTCATGCTCAACGCAAACACCAAATAACATTTATTTAGGTTCAACACTAATCCCGAAAGTATAGGGAGTGTGCGATGATGATCATATCAATCTTGAAACATCGTCACTTCACCTTTAACTAGTTTCTGTTTATTCTGCAACTCCCGTTTCGAGTTACTACTCTTAGCAACTGAACCAGTACCAAATACCGAGGGGTTGCTATAAACACTAGTAAAGTACACATCAATAACATGTATATCAAATATACTTTTGTTTACTTTGCCATCCTTCTTATCCGCCAAATACTTGGGGTAGTTCGCTTCCGATAACCAGTCCCTTTGCGGTAGAAGCACTTAGTCTCGTGCTTAGGTCCAAACTTGGGCTTCTTCACTTGAGCAACAACTTGCTTGCCGTTCTTCTTGAAGTTCCTTCTATCCCTTTGCCCTTTTCTTGAAACTAGTGGTCTTGTTAACCATCAACACTTGATGTTCTTTCTTGATTTCTACCTTCATCGATTTCATCATCATGAAAAACTCGGGAATCATTTTCATCATCCCTTGCATACTATAGTTCATCACGAGTTCTACTAACTTGGTGATGGTGACTAGAGAATTCATCAATCACTATCTTATCGGAAGATTAACTCCCACTTGATTCAAGCGATTGTAGTACCTGCACAATCGAGCACATGCTCACTAGTTGAGTGATTCTCCTCCATCTTTTAGCTATAGAACTTGTTGGAGACTTCATATCTCTCAACTCGGGTATTTGCTTGAAATATTAACTTCAACTCCTGGAACATCTCATATGGTCCATGACGTTCAAAACGTCTTTGAAGTCCCGATTCTAAGCCATAAAGCATGGTGCACAAAACTATCAAGTAGTTATCATATTGAGCTAATAAACGTTCATAACGTGCGCATGTGCTCCTGCAATAGGTCATCACCTAGCGGTGCATTAAGGACATAATTCTTACATGCGGCATTGAGGATAAACCTCGGATCGCGGATCCAATCCGCATCATTTCTACTAACATGTTTCAATACAATTTTCTCTAGGAACATATCAAAATAAACATATGAAAGCAACTTCATAAGCTATTGATCTTACAACATAATTTGCAAAATACTACGGGACTAATTCATGATAAATTTAAGTTCAATTTAATCATATTACTTAAGAACTCCCACTTAGACAGACATCTCTCTAGTCATCTAAGTGATCACGTGATCCAAATCAACTAAACCATAACCGATCATCATGTGAGATGGAGTAGTTTTCAATGGTGAACATCTTATGTTGATCATATCTACTATATGATTCACGCTCGACCTTTCGGTCTCCGTGTTCGAGGCCATATCTGCATATGCTAGGCTCGTCAAGTATAACTGAGTATTCTGCGTGTGCAAAACTGGCTTGCACCCGTTGTAGATGGACGTGAGAGCTTATCACACCGATCATCACGTGGTGTCTCGGCACGACGAACTTTGGCAGCGGTGCATACTCGGGAGAACACTACTTGATAATTTTAGTGAGAGATCATCTTAAAATGCTACCGTCAATCAAAGCAAAATAAGATGCATAAAGGATAAACATCACATGCAATCAATATAAGTGATATGATATGGCCATCATCATCTTGTGCTTGTGATCTCCATCTCCGAAGCACCGTCGTGATCACCATCGTCACCGGCGCGACACCTTGATCTCCATCATAGCATCATTGTCGTTACGCCATCTATTGCTTCTACGACTATCGCTACCGCGTAGTGATAAAGTAAAGCAATTACGGGGCGTTTGCATTTCATACAACAAAGTGACAACCATATGGCTCCTTCCAGTTGCCGATAACTTCGGTTACAAAACATGATCATCTCGTACAATAAAATATAGCATCACGTTTTGACCATATCACATCACAACATGCCCTACAAAAACAAGTTAGACGTCCTCTACTTTGTTGTTGCAAATTTTACGTGGCTGCTACGGGCTGAGCAAGAACTGTTCTTACCTACGCATCAAAACCACAACGATAGTTCTTCAAGTTAGTGTTGTTTTAACCTTCACAAGGACTGGGCGTAGCCACACTCGGTTCAACTAAAGTGAGAGAGACAGACACCCGCCAGTCACCTTTAAGCAACGAGTGCTCGTAACGATGAAACCAGTCTCGCGTAAGCGTACATGTAATGTCGGTCCGGGCCGCTTCATCTCACAATACCGCTGAACCAAAGTATGACATGCTGGTAAGCAGTATGACTTGTATCGCCCACAACTCACTTGTGTTCTACTCGTGCATATGACATCTACGCATAAAACCTGGCTCAGATGTGTTGGGGAACGTAGTAATTTCAAAAAAAAATCCTATACACACGCTAGATCATGGTGATGCATAGCAGCGAGAGGGGAGAGTGTTGTCCACGTACCCTCGTAGACCGAAAGCGGAAGTGTTAGAACAACGCGGTTGATGTAGTCGTATGTCTTCACGATCCGACCGATCCAAGTACCGAACATACGACACCTCCGAGTTCAGCACACGTTCAGCTCGATGACGATCCCCGGACTCGGATCCAGCAGGGTGTCAGGGAAGAGTTCCGTCAGCACGACGGCGTGGTGATGGTGATGATGTTCTACCGACGCAGGGCTTCGCCTAAGCACCGCTACGATATGACCGAGGTGGAATATAGTGGAGGGGGGCACCGCACACGGCTAAGGAACTATCACGAAGATCAACTTGTGTGTCTAGAGGTGCCCCCTGCCCCTGTATATAAAGGAGGGAGGGGGTGCGGCCGGCCCCTAGGGGTGCGCCTGGAGGAGTCCTACTCCCACCGGGAGTAGGACTCCCCCCTCTTGCCTTGTTGGAGAAGGAAGGGGGAAGGGGGAAAGAGGAAAGGGGGGCGCCCACCCCCCCTTCCTTGTCCTATTCGGACTAGGGGGGAGGGGGCGTGCGGCCAGCCCTGGCCAGCCCTCCTCTTCTCCCTCAGGGCCCATGTAGGCCCATTAACCCCCTGGGGGGTTCCGGTAACCCCCCGGTACTCCGGTAAAATCCGATTTCACCCGGAATGATTCCGATATCCAAATATAGGCTTCCAATATATCAATCTTTATGTCTCGACCATTTCGAGACTCCTCGTCATGTCCGTGATCACATCCGGGACTCCAAACAACCTTCGGTACATCAAAAACTATAAACTCATAATAAAACTGTCATCGTAACGTTAAGCGTGCGGACCCTACGGGTTCGAGAACTATGTAGACATGACCTAGAACTGTTTCCGATCAATAACCAATAGCGGAACCTGGATGCTCATATTGGCTCCTACATATTCTACGAAGATCTTTATCGGTCAAACTGCATAACAACATACGTTGTTCCCTTTGTCATCGGTATGTTACTTGCCCGAGATTCGATCGTCGGTATCCAATACCTAGTTCAATCTCGTTACCGGCAAGTCTCTTTACTCGCTACGTAATGCATCATTCCGTAACTAACTCATTAGTTACATTGCTTGCAAGGCTTATAGTGATGTGCATTACCGAGAGGGCCCAGAGATACCTCTCCGACAATCGGAGTGACAAAACCTAATCTCGAAATACCCCCACTCAACATGTACCTTCGGAGACACCTGTAGAGCTCCTTTATAATCACCCAGTTACATTGTGACGTTTGGTAGCACACAAAGTGTTCCTCCGTAAACGGGAGTTGCATAATCTCATAGTTATAGGAACTTTGTATAAGTCATGAAGAAAGCAATAACAACATGCTAAACGATCAAGTGCTAAGCTAACAGAATGGGTCAAGTCAATCACATCATTCTCCTAATGATGTGATCCCGTTAATCAAATGACAACACATGTCTATGGTTAGGAAACATAACCATCTTTGATTAATGAGCTAGTCAAGTAGAGGCATACTAGTGACATTAAGTTTGTCTATGTATTCAGACATGTACCATGTTTCCGGTTAATACAATTATTGCCTCTAGGGCATATTTCCTTCAAAGTTTGCACCAACTGTCGAGGTGAGAAAGGGCGATGCATGGTACCGAAGAGGCTAGCAATGATGGAAGGGTGAGAGTGCGTTTAATCCATGGACTCAACATTAGCCATAAAGAACTCATATACTTATTGCAAAAATCTACAAGCCATTGAAAACAAAGTACTACGTGCATGCTCCTAGGGGGATAGATTGATAGGAAAAGACCATCGCTCGTCCCCGACCGCCACTCATAAGGAAGACAATAAATAAATAAAATTGTGCTCCAACTTCATCACAAAGCGGTTCACCATACGTGCATGCTACCGGAATCACAAACCTCAACACAAGTGTTTCTACTAATCCACAGTCACCCACTAGCATAACTCTAATATCACCATCTTTATATCGCAAAAGTATTGCAAGAAATCAAACATGTCATATTCAGCGATCTACAAGTTTTACGTAGGATTTTATGACTAACCATGTGAATGACCAATTCCTGTCATCTCTCTAAATTGACATAAGTGAAGCAAGAGAGTTTAATTCTTTCTACAAAAGATATGGCCACGCTCTAACAAATATAAGTGAAGCAAAAGAGCATTCTACAAATGGCAGTTTTCTATGTGAAGAGAAACAGGCAATCCAAACTTCAAATGATATAAGTGAAGCACATGAAGCATTCTATAAAGCCATACTCAAAAGATTTAAGTGAAGTGCAATGAGCATTCTATAAATCAACCAAGGACTATCTCATACCAGCATGGTGCATAAAAGAAAAGTGAAAACTAAATGCAAAAGACGCTCCAAGACTTGCACATAATGCATAAATGAAACGAATACGAAAACATACCGATACTTGTTGAAGAAAGAGGGGATGCCTTCCGGGGAATCCCCAAGCTTAGACGCTTGAGTCTCCTAGGTCAAAATAAACATATGAAAGCAACTACGCAAGCTATTGATCTTACAACATAATTTGCAAAATACTACCAGGACTAATTCATGATAAATTTAAGTTCAATTTAATCATATTACTTAAGAACTCCCACTTAGACAGACATCTCTCTAGTCATCTAAGTGATCACGTGATCCAAATCAACTAAACCATAACCGATCATCACGTGAGATGGAGTAGTTTTCAATGGTGAACATCTTATGTTGATCATATCTACTATATGATTCACGCTCGACCTTCGGTCTCCGTGTTCGAGGCCATATCTGCATATGCTAGGCTCGTCAAGTATAACTGAGTATTCTGCGTGTGCAAAACTGGCTTGCACCCGTTGTAGATGGACGTGAGCTTATCACACCCGATCATCACGTGGTGTCTCGGCACGACGAACTTTGGCAGCGGTGCATACTCGGGAGAACACTACTTGATAATTTTAGTGAGAGATCATCTTAAAATGCTACCGTCGATCAAAGCAAAATAAGATGCATAAAGGATAAACATCACATGCAATCAATATAAGTGATATGATATGGCCATCATCATCTTGTGCTTGTGATCTCCATCTCGAAGCACCGTCGTGATCACCATCGCCACCGGCGCGACACCTTGATCTCCATCGTAGCATCGTTGTCGTTTACGCCATCTATTGCTTCTCGACTATCGCTACCGCTTAGTGATAAAGTAAAGCAATTACTGAGGCATTTGCATTTCATACAATAAGCGACAACCATATCTCTCCACCAGATTGCCGATAACCCGGTTACAAAACATGATCATCTCATACAATAAAATATAGCATCACGTCTTGACCATATCACATCACAACATGCCCCGCAAAAACAAGTTAGGCGTCCTCTACTTTGTTGTTGCAAATTTTACGTGGCTGCTACGGGCTTAAGCAAGAACCAATCTCACCTCGCATCAAAACCACAGCGATACTTCGTCAAATAGACTCGTTTAACCTTCTCAAGGACGGGCGTATGCACTCAGTTCAACTAAAGTGAGAGAGCAGACACCCGCCAGCCACCTTTAAGCACGAGTGCTCGTAGCAGTGAAACCAGTCTCGCGTAAGCGTCTGGCGTAATGTCGGTCCGGGCCGCTTCATCTCACAATCTTGCTGAACCAAAGTATGACATCTTTGGTAGGCGGTATGACTTGTATCGTCCACAACTCACTTGTGTTCTACTCGTGCAAAACATCAAACCATAAAAACCTAGGCTCGATACCCTTGTTGGGGAACGTAGTAATTTCAAAAATTTCCTCGCACACGCAAAGATCATGGTGATGCATAGCAGCGAGAGGGAGAGTGTTGTCTACGTACCCTCGTGAGACCGGCGAAGCGATCACAACATAGAGGAAGTAGTCGTGACGTTCTCCTCGCGATCCAACCGATCCCAGCGCCGTTACTCCGGTGCCTCCGAGCTCTTGACACACGTACAGCTCGGTGACGCTCCTCGGGCTCCGATCCAGCAAAGCTCCGGGAGAGAGTTCCGTCGGCCTGACGGTGTGGTGGCGATCTTGATGTTCTACCGGCGCAGGCTTCGCCTAAGCACCGCTACGATATGACCGAGGTGGAATATGGTGGAGGGGGCACGCACACGGCTAAGGAACGATCTCAAGGATCAACTTGTGTGTTCTAGGGTGCCCCCTGCCCCCTTATATAAAGGAGCAAGGGGGAGGGCCGGCCGGCCCTAGAGGGCGTGCCAAGGGAGGGGGAGTCCTCCTCCTAGTGGGAGTAGGACTCCCCTTTCCTAGTCCAACTAGGAAGGAGGAAGGGGGAAGGAAGGAGAGGGAGAGGGAGAGGGAAAGGGGGGCCGCGCCCCCCCTCCTTGTCCTATTCGGACTCCCCATGGGGGGGCGCGCGCCACCTCCTGGCGCAGCCCTCTCTCTCCCCTCTTGGCCCATTAAGGCCCATTACTTCCCCGGGGGGTTCCGGTAACCCCTCCGGCACTCCGGTTTTCTCCGGAAACTTCCGGAACCTTTTCGGTGTCCGAATATAGCCGTCCAATATATCAATCTTTATGTATCGACCATTTGAGACTCCTCGTCATGTCCCCGATCTCATCAGGACTCCGAACTCCTTGGTACATCAAAACTCATAAACTCATAATATAACTGCCATCGAAACCTTAGCGTGCGGACCCTACGGTTCGAGAACAATGTAGACATGACCGAAAGCGTCTCGGTCAATAACCAATAGTGGGACCTGGATGCCCATATTGGTTCCTACATATTCTACGAAGATCTTTATCGGTCGGACCGCATAACAACATCGTTGTTCCTTTGTCATCGGTATGTTACTGCTTAGAGATTCGATCGTCGGTATCAATACCTAGTTCAATCTCGTTACGCAAAGTCTCTTTACTCGTTCAGTAATACATCATCTACTTACTAACTCATTAGTTGCAATGCTTGCAAGGCTTAAGTGATGTGCATTACCGAGAGGGCCGAGAGATACCTCTCCAGGCAATCGGAGTGACAAATCCTAATCTCGAAATCGCCAACCCAACATCGCCTTTGGTGACACCTGTAGTACTCCTTTATAATCACCCGATTCTGTTGTGATGTTTGGTAGTACCCAAAGTGTTCCTCCGTAAACGGGAGTTGCATAATCTCATAGTTATAGGAACATGTATAAGTCATGGATAAAAGCAATAGCAACATACTAAGCGATCGGTTGCTAAGCTAATGGAATGGGTCATGTCAATCGATCATTCAACTAATGATGTGACCTTGTTAATCAAATAACAACTCTTTGTCCATGGTCGGAAACATAACCATCTTTGATTAACAAGCTAGTCAAGTAGAGGCATACTAGTGACACTCTTTTGTCTATATATTCACACATGTATTATGTTTCCTGGTTAATACAATTCTAGCATGAATAATAAACATTTATCATGATATAAGGAAATAAATAATATCTTTATTATTGCCTCTAGGGCATATTTCCTTCACCCAGTCAAGCCCTTTGTTGACCCATGATGCCAGCAGTTGTGGAGGACCCAAGCGAAAGGCGGGAGGCGCCACCTATCTGGTGCCCCCAGTGAGCGGTGATGTAGAACCACCCTGTTGCCACGAACCAAGCTCCTCTTGAAAAGAGCCCTCGGGCCATGGGCGTCGGCCTCTTGCTTATAACAGCCCCTCCGCTTTCTGCTGCTGCCCCTCGATCATCTTGGCTCCACATTGAAGGTCTTGAGCCACAATCCGAAGTGAGGGTAATCTGAAGAGAAGGCTTCACATCGACAATGAACCATGAGATGTGGAGGATGGACTCCGGATCCAAGTCGTGGAATTCCAGCCCATAATAAAACATGAGCCCCCTCACGAAGGGGTCCGTCGGGAAGCCTAAACCCCAAAGGAAGTGAGACACGAACACCACGCTCTCACCAGGCTCGGGAGTAGGAATAACCTGCCCTTGGGCAGGTAGCCTATGCGAATTTTCGCCAGTTAGATACCTGGCGTCTCTCGGCTTTAGCGTCTTCTTCCGTGATTTCGGAGGAAGGCATCCACCGCCTTGCAGTCGAGCTGGACATTGTCGAAGGCCCGAGGCGCTGAATCTGGAGCTTTGGGTGTTGGAACTCGAGGCGGGGGGCAGATTCGATTGAGATTGAAAGAAAGGACCAGGCCTTGGTCTCGTTATAAAGAGGTTGATTACCAAGAGCCCTCCCCGTGGCCGTTTGGGACTCACCTTTGATAGAGGGGGCGTGCCAACGGGCGCGGTTGGGTTACCCACGCCCGTATTGATGAGAATCTCAGAATAAGGGGACACGATCTCTGCTTTGACAAGACGTGCCAAGGAAACCGCTTCGCTAAACGCGCTGAGGTGGAACAGTAAAAACGATTCGAATAAAGGCTTGGCCGTGGTGTGATGTCATGCCACGAGATACGTCAGCAGATTGAACTTGTGTAAATATTATTCTCTCTACAGTGGTATGTGGAACTTATTTTGTAGAGACGGACACTATCCTGGTGTTCAAAATCTTCTATGAAGCATTCAGAGGAGGAACCCGCCTTGCAATGCCAAAGACAATATCGCGCCAGACTAAATGCGTCATTGAAGCTTTGGTTCAGGGCTACTCTTGAGGAGTCCTAGACTAGGGGTGTCCTGATAGCGAACTATCATCTTTGGCGGACTCCAAGACTATGAAGATACAAGATTGAAGACTCCGTCCGTGTCCCGGACGGGACTTTCCTTAGGCGTGGAAGGCAAGCTTGGCGTAATGGATATGTAGATCTCCTACCATTGTAATCGACTCAGTGTAACCCTAGCCCTCTCCGATGTCTATATAAAGCTGGAGGGTTTTAGTCCGTGGGACGAACAACAATCATACCATAGGCTAGCTTCTAGGGTTTAGCCTCTCTGATCTCGTGGTAGATCTACTCTTGTACTATCCATATCATCAATATTAATCAAGCAGGAGTAGGGTTATACCTCCACCGAGAGGGCCCGAACCTGGGTAAAAACATCGTGTCCCTTGTCTCCTGTTACCATCCGCCTAGACGCACAGTTTGGGACCCCCTACCCGAGATCCGCTGGTTTTGACACCGACAGTGGGCCTTACTGGAGAAGAGGAGAGGAGGTCAAGGCAGGGCCGCGTGCCCCTCCACCCTAGTCCGAATAGGACAAGGAGAGGGGGGCGGTGCCCCCCTTCCTTCCTCTCTCACCCTCCTCTTTCCCCCTTCTCCTAATCCAACAAGGAAGGGAGGAAGTCCTACTCCCGGTGGGAGTAGGACTCCTCCTGGCGCGCCTCCTCCTGGCCGGCCGCACCTCCCCCCTTGCTCCTTTATATACGGGGGCAGGGGGCACCCTAGACACAACAACAACAGATCATTGATTTCTTAGCCGTGTGCGGTGCCCCCCTCCACCTTAGTCCTCCAGGAGGAGTAGAACTCCTCCTGGCACGCCTCCTCCTAGCCGGCCGCACCTCCCCCCTTGCTCCTTTATATACGGGGGCAGGGGGCACCCTAGACACAACAAGAACAAATCATTAATCTCTTAGCCGTGTGCGATGCCCCCCCTCCACCTTAGTCCTCCTTGATAATATTGTAGCGGTGCTTAGGCGAAGCCCTGCATCGGTAGAACATCATCATCGTCACCATGCCGTCGTGCTGACGGAACTCTCCCTCGACACTCGGTTGGATCGGAGTTCAAGGGGCGTCATCGAGCTGAATGTGTGCTAGAACTTCGGAGGTGTCGTGCTTTCGGTGCTTGATCGGTTGGGCCATGAAGGCGTCGACTACATAAACCGTGTTGTTCTAACGCTTTTGCTTTTGGTCTCACGAGTGCGTGGATAACAGTCTCCCCTCTCATTGCTATGCATCATCATGATCTTGCGTGTGCGTAGGATTTTTTTTGAAATTACTACATTCCCCAACAGTGGCATCCGAGCCAGGTTTTATGCGTAGATGTTATATGCACGAGTAGAACACAAGTGAGTTGTGGGCGATACAAGTCATACTGCTTACCAGCATGTCATACTTTGGTTCGGTGATATTGTTGGATGAAGCGGCCCAGACCGACATTACACGTACGCTTACGCGAGACTGGTTCTACACACGTGCTTTGCACACAGGTGGCTGGCGGGTGCCAGTTTCTCCAACTTTAGTTGAACCGAGTGTGGCTACGCCCGGTCCTTGAGAAGGTTAAAACAGCAGTAACTTAACAAACTATCGTTGTGGTTTTGATGCGTAGGTAAGAACGGTTCTTGCTCAGCCCGTAGCAGCCACGTAAAACTTGCAACAACAAAGTAGAGGGCGTCTAACTTGTTTTTGCAGGGCATGTTGTGATGTGATATGGTCAAGACGTGATGCTATATTTTATTGTATGAGATGATCATGTTTTGTAACCGAGTTATCGGCAACTGGTAGGAGCCATATGGTTGTCGCTTTATTGTATGCAATGCAATCGCCCTGCAATTGCTTTACTTTATCACTAAGCGGTAGCGATAGTCGTAGAAGCAATAGTTGGCGAAACGACAACGATGCTACGATGGAGATCAAGGTGTCGCGCCGGTGACGATGGTGATCATGACGATGCTTCGGAGATGGTGATCACAAGCACAAGATGATGATGGCCATATCATATCACTTATATTGATTGCATGTGATGTTTATCCTTTATGCATCTTATTTTGCTTTGATTGACGGTAGCATTATAAGATGATCTCTCACTAAATTTCAAGATATAAGTGTTCTCCTTGAGTATGCACCATTGCGAAAGTTCTTCGTGCTTTGAGACACCACATGATGATCGGGTGGCGATCACAACATAGAGGAAGTAGTCGACGTTCTCCTCGCGATCCAACCGATCCCAGCGCCGTTACTCCGGTGCCTCCGAGCTCTTGACACACGTACAGCTCGGTGGCGCTCCTCGGGCTCCGATCCAAAAAGCTCCGGGAGAGAGTTCCGTCAAGACCTGACGGTGTGGTGGCGATCTTGATGTTCTACTGACGCAGGCTTCGCCTAAGCACCGCTTCTGATATGACCGAGGTGGAATATGGTGGAGGGGGCACTGCACGGCTAAGGAACGATCTCAAGGATCAACTTGTGTGTTCTAGGGTGCCCCTGCCCCGTATATAAAGGAGCAAGGAGGAGGGCCGGCCGGCCCTAGAGGGCGCGCCAAGGGAGGGGGAGTCCTCCTCCTAGTGGGAGTAGGACTCCCCTTTCCTAGTCCAACTAGGAAGGAGGAAGGGGGAAGGAAGGAGAGGGAGAGGGAGAGGGAAAGGGGGGCCGCCCCCCTCCTTGTCCTATTCGGACTCCCCATGGGGGGGCGCGCGCCACCTCCTGGCGCAGCCCTCTCTCTCCCCTCTTGGCCCATTAAGGCCCATTACTTCCCCGGGGGGTTCCGGTAACCCCTCCGGCACTCCGGTTTTCTCCGGAAACTTCCGGAACCTTTTCGGTGTCCGAATATAGCCGTCCAATATATCAATCTTTATGTATCGACCATTTCGAGACTCCTCGTCATGTCCCCGATCTCATCCGGGACTCCGAACTCCTTCGGTACATCAAAACTCATAAACTCATAATATAACTGTCATCGAAACCTTAAGCGTGCGGACCCTACGGTTCGAGAACAATGTAGACATGACCGAGAAACGTCTCCGGTCAATAACCAATAGTGGGACCTGGATGCCCATATTGGTTCCTACATATTCTACGAAGATCTTTATCGGTCGGACCGCATAACAACATCGTTGTTCCTTTGTCATCGGTATGTTACTGCTTGAGATTCGATCGTCGGTATCAATACCTAGTTCAATCTCGTTACAGCAAGTCTCTTTACTCGTTCCGTAATACATCATCTCGCAACTAACTCATTAGTTGCAATGCTTGCAAGGCTTAAGTGATGTGCATTACCGAGAGGGCCCAGAGATACCTCTCCGACAATCGGAGTGACAAATCCTAATCTCGAAATCGCCAACCCAACATCGCCTTTGGTGACACCTGTAGTACTCCTTTATAATCACCCGATTCTGTTGTGATGTTTGGTAGTACCCAAAGTGTTCCTCCGTAAACGGAGTTGCATAATCTCATAGTTATAGGAACATGTATAAGTCATGGATAAAAGCAATAGCAACATACTAAACGATCGGGTGCTAAGCTAATGGAATGGGTCATGTCAATCAGATCATTCAACTAATGATGTGACCTTGTTAATCAAATAACAACTCTTTGTCCATGGTCAGGAAACATAACCATCTTTGATTAACAAGCTAGTCAAGTAGAGGCATACTAGTGACACTCTGTTTGTCTATATATTCACACATGTATTATGTTTCCGGTTAATACAATTCTAGCATGAATAATAAACATTTATCATGATATAAGGAAATAAATAATATCTTTATTATTGCCTCTAGGGCATATTTCCTTCACCCCAGTCAAGCCCTTTGTTGACCCATGATGCCAGCAGTTGTGGAGGACCCAAGCGAAAGGCAGGAGGCGCCACCTATCTGGTGCCCCTGTGAGCGGTGATGTAGAACCACTCCTGTTGCCACGAACCAAGCTCCTCTTGAAAAGAGCCCTCGGGCCATGGAGCGTCAGCACTCTTGCTTATAACAGCCCCTCCGCACTCTGCCTGCTGCCCCTCGATCATCTTCGGCTCCACATTGAAGGTCTTGAGCCACAATCCGAAGTGAGGGGTAATGCAGAGGAAGGCTTCACATACGACAATGAACCATGAGATGTGGAGGATGGACTCCGGATCCAAGTCGTGGAATTCCAGCCCATAATAAAACATGAGCCCCCTCACGAAGGGGTCCGTCGGGAAGCCTAAACCCCAAAGGAAGTGAGACACGAACACCACGCTCTCACCAGGCTCGGGAGTAGGAATAACCTGCCCTTGGGCAGGTAGCCTATGCGAATTTTCGCCAGTTAGATACCTGGCGTCTCTCAGCTTTAGCACGTCTTCTTCCGTGACGGAGGAAGGCATCCACCGGCCTTGCAGGTCAGAGCTGGACATTGTCGAAGGCCCGAGGCGCCTGAATCTGGAGCTTTGGGTGTTGGAACTCGAGGCGGGGGGCAGATTCGATTGAGATTGAAAGAAAGGACCAGGCCTTGGTCTCGTTATAAAGAGGTTGATTACCAAGAGCCCTCCCCGTGGCCGTTTGGGACTCACCTTTGATAGAGGCGTGCCAGCAGCGCGGTTGGGTTACCCACGCCGTATTGATGAGAATCTCGAATAAGGGGACACGATCTCTGCTTTGACAAGGCGTGCCAAGAAACCGCTTAGCTAAACGCTACCGAGGTGGAGCAGTAAAAGCGATTGAATAAAGGCTTGGCGTGGTGTGATGTCATGCCACGAGATCGTCGGCAGATTGAACTTGTGTAAATATTATTCTCTCTCAAGTGGTATGTGGAACTTATTTTGTAGAGACGGACACTATCTGGTGTTCAAAATCTTCTATGAAGCATTCAGAGGAGGAACCCGCCTTGCAATGCCAAAAGACAATATCGCGCCCAGACTCGTCGTCATTGAAGCTTGGTTCGTGAGCTCTTGAGGAGTCCTAGACTAGGGGTGTCCGGATAGCGAACTATCATCTTTGGCGGACTCCAAGACTATGAAGATACAAGATTGAAGACTCCGTCCCTGTCCCGGACGGGACTTTCCTTGGCGTGGAAGGCAAGCTTGGCGATACGGATATGTAGATCTCCTACCATTATGGCGACTACAGGTAACCCTAGCCCTCTCCGATGTCTATATAAACTGGAGGGTTTTAGTCCGTGGGACGAACAACAATCATACCATAGGCTAGCTTCTAGGGTTTAGCCTCTCTCGATCTCGTGGTAGATCTACTCTTGTACTATCCATATCATCAATATTAATCAAGCGGAGTAGGGTTATACCTCCACCGAGAGGGCCCGAACACAGGTAAAAACATCGTGTCCCTTGTCTCCTGTTACCATCCGCCTAGGCCTTGCAGTTTGGGACCCCTACCCGAGATCCGCTGGTTTGACACCGACAGGTGGGCCTTCTTGGAGAAGAGGAGAGGAGGTCAAGGCAGGGCCGCGCGTGCCCTCCACCCTAGTCCGAATAGGACAAGGAGAGGGGCGGTGCCCCTTCCTTCCTCTCTCACCCTCCTCTTTCCCCTTCTCCTAATCCAACAAGGAAGGAGGAAGTCCTACTCCCGGTGGGAGTAGGACTCCTCCTGGCGCGCCTCCTCCTGGCCGGCCGCACCTCCCCCCTTGCTCCTTTATATACGGGGGCAGGGGGCACCCTAGACACAACAACAACAGATCATTGATTTCTTAGCCGTGTGCGTGCCCCCCTCCACCTTAGTCCTCCAGGAGGAGTAGAACTCCTCCTGGCACGCCTCCTCCTAGCCGGCCGCACCTCCCCCCTTGCTCCTTTATATACGGGGGCAGGGGGCACCCTAGACACAACAAGAACAAATCATTAATCTCTTAGCCGTGTGCGATGCCCCCCCTCCACCTTAGTCCTCCTTGATAATATTGTAGCGGTGCTTAGGCGAAGCCCTGCATCGGTAGAACATCATCATCGTCACCATGCCGTCGTGCTGACGGAACTCTCCCTCGACACTCGGTTGGATCGGAGTTCAAGGGACGTCATCGAGCTGAATGTGTGCTAGAACTCGGAGGTGTCGTGCTTTCGGTGCTTGATCGGTTGGGCCATGAAGACGTACGACTACATAAACCGTGTTGTTCTAACGCTTTTGCTTTTGGTCTACGAGGGTACGTGGATAACAGTCTCCCCTCTCATTGCTATGCATCATCATGATCTTGCGTGTGCGTAGGATTTTTTTTGAAATTACTACATTCCCCAACAGTGGCATCCGAGCCAGGTTTTATGCGTAGATGTTATATGCACGAGTAGAACACAAGTGAGTTGTGGGCGATACAAGTCATCTTGCTTACCAAAGATGTCATACTTTGGTTCGGTGATATTGTTGGATGAAGCGGCCTGACCGACATTACAATGTGACGCTTACGCGAGACCGGTTCTACACACGTGCTTTGCACACAATTGGTGGCGGGTGCCGTTTCTCCAACTTTAGTTGAACCGAGTGTGGCTACGCCCGGTCCTTGAGAAGGTTAAAACAGCGATAACAACAAACTATCGTTGTGGTTTTGATGCGTAGGTAAGAACGGTTCTTGCTCAGCCCGTAGCAGCCACGTAAAACTTGCAACAACAAAGTAGAGGCGTCTAACTTGTTTTTGCGGGGCATGTTGTGATGTGATATGGTCAAGACGTGATGCTATATTTTATTGTATGAGATGATCATGTTTTGTAACCGAGTTATCGGCAATCGGTAGGAGCCATATGGTTGTCGCTTTATTGTATGCAATGCAATCGCCTGCAATTGCTTTACTTTATCACTAAGCGGTAGCGATAGTCGTAGAAGCAATAGTTGGCGAAACGACAACGATGCTACGATGGAGATCAAGGTGTCGCGCCGGTGACGATGGTGATCATGACGATGCTTCGGAGATGGTGATCACAAGCACAAGATGATGATGGCCATATCATATCACTTATATTGATTGCATGTGATGTTTATCCTTTATGCATCTTATTTTGCTTTGATTGACGGTAGCATTATAAGATGATCTCTCACTAAATTTCAAGATATAAGTGTTCTCCTTGAGTATGCACCATTGCGAAAGTTCTTCGTGCTGAGACACCACATGATGATCGGGTGTGATAGGCTCTACATTCAAATACAACGGGTGCAAAACAGTTGCACACGCGGAATACTCAGGTTAAAATTGACGAGCCTAGCATATACTGATATGGCCTCGAACACGAGACCGAAGGTCGGCGTGAATCATATAGTAGATATGATCAACATAGTGATGTTCACCATTGAAAACTACTCCATCTCACGTGATGATCGGACATGGTTTAGTTGATTTGGATCACGTGATCACTTAGAAGATTAGAGGGATGTCTATCTAAGTGGGAGTTCTTAAGTAATATGATTAATTGAACTTAAATTTATCATGAACTTAGTACCTGATAGTATTTTTGCTTGTCTATGTTTGTTGCAGATAGATGGCTCGTGTCATTGTTCCGTTGAATTTTAATGCGTTCCTTGAGAAAGCTAAGTTGAAAGATGATGGTAGCAATTACGGATCGGGTCCGTAACGAGGATTATCCTCATTGTTTGCACGTAAGAATTACGTCCCGGAAGCACCGCTGGGTGCCAACTGCTGCGCAGATCTGGCCGGCGACGTTAAGAACGTCTGGCGAGCAAAGCCGATGACTACTCGATAGTTCAATGTGCCATGCTTTACGGCTTAGAACCGGGACTTCAACGACTTTTGAGCGTCATGGAGCATATGAGATGTTCCAGAGTTGAAGTTAATATTTCAAGCAAATGCCAGTTGAGAGATATGAAGTCTCCAATAAGTTCTATAGCTGCAAGATGGAAGAGAATAGTTTTGTCGGTGAACATATACTCAAAATGTCTGGGTATAATAATCACTTGATTCAACTGGGAGTTAATCTTCCTGATGATAGTGTCATTGACATAATTCTTCAATCACTGCCACCAAGCTACAAGAGCTTCGTGATGAACTATAACATGCAAGGGATGGACAAGATTATTCCCGAGCTCTTCGCAATGCTAAAAGCTACGGAGGTAGAAATCAAGAAGGAGCATCAAGTGTTGATAGTCAATAAGACCACCAGTTTCAAGAAAAGGGTCAAGGGAAGAAGAAGGGGAACTTAAAGAAGAACAGCAAACAAGTTGCTGCTCAAGAGAAGAAACCCAAATCTGGACCTAAGCCTAAGACTGAGTGCTTCTACTGCAAGTAGACTGGTCACTGGAAGCGGAACTGCCCCAAGTATTTGGCGGATAAGAAGGATGGCAAGGTGAACAAAGGTATATGTGATATACATGTTATTGATGTGTACCTTAGTAATGCTCGCAGTAGCACTTGGGTATTTGATACCGCTTCTGTTGATAATATTTGCAACTCGAAACATGGACTGTGAATTAAGTGAAGATTGGCTAAGGACGAGGTGACGATGCGCGTGGGAAATGGTTCCAAAGTCGATGTGATCGCGGTCGGCACGCTACCTCTACATCTACCTTCGGGATTAGTTTTAGACCTGAATAATTGTTATTTGGTGCCAGCGTGGAGCATGAACATTATATCTGGATCTTGTTTGATGCGATACGGTTATTCATTTAAATCAGAGAATAATGGTTGTTCTATTTATATGAGTAATATCTTTTATGGTCATGCACCCTTGAAGAGTGGTCTATTTTTGATGAATCTCGATAGTAGTGATACACGTATTCATAATGTTGAAGCCAAAAGATGCAGAGTTGATAATGATAGTGCAACTTATTTGTGGCACTGCCGTTTAGGTCATATCGGTGTAAAGCGCATGAAGAAACTCCATACTGATGGACTTCTGGAACCACTTGATTATGAATTACTTGGTACTTGCGAACCGTGCCTCATGGACAAGATGACTAAAACGCCGTTCTCCGGAACTATGGAGCGAGCAACAGATTTGTTGGAAATCATACATACAGATGTATGTGGTCCGATGAATGTTGAGGCTCGTGGCGGATATCGTTATTTCCTCACCTTCACAGATGATTTAAGCAGATATGGGTATATCTACTTAATGAAACATAAGTCTGAAACGTTTGAAAAGTTCAAAGAATTTCAGAGTGAAGTGAAAAATCATCATAACAAGAAAATAAAGTTTCTAAGATCTGATCGTGGAGGAGAATATTTGAGTTACGCGTTTGGTTTACATTTTGAAACAATGCGGAATAGTTTCACAACTCACGCAACCTGGACACACACAACGTAATGGTGTGTCCGAACGTCGTAATCGTACTTTACTAGATATGGTGCGATCTATGATGTCTCTTACTGATTTACCGCTATCATTTTGGGGTTATGCTTTAGAGACGGCCGCATTCACATTAAATAGGTCACCATCAAAATCCGTTGAGACGACGCCTTATGAACTATGGTTTGGCAAGAAACCAAAGTTGTCGTTTCTTAAAGTTTGGGGCTGCGATGCTTATGTGAAGAAACTTCAACCAGATAAGCTCGAACGCAAATCGGAGAAATGTGTCTTCATAGGATACCCAAAAGAGACTATTGGGTAGATCTGAAGGCAAGACTTTTGTTGCTAAATTTGGATCCTTTCTAGAGAAGGAGTTTCTCTTGAAAGAAGTGAGTGGGAGGAAAGTATAACTTGATGAGGTAACAGTACCTGCTCCCTTATTGGAAAGTAGTTCATCACAGAAACCGGTTCCTGTGACAACTACACCAATCAGTGAGGAAGCTAATGATATTGATCATGAAACTTGGATCAAGTTACTCTTGAACCTCGTGGGTCAACGAGTAAGATCCGCACTGAGTGGTGCGGTAATCCTATTCGGAAGTCATGTTACTTGACCATGGCGAACCTATGAACTACGAGGAAGCGATGATGAGCCCAGATTCCGCAAAATGGCTTGAGGCCATGAAATCTGAGATGGGATCCATGTATGAGAACAAAGTATGGACTTTGGTTGACTTGCCGATGATCAGCAAGCCATCGAGAATAAATGGATCTTCAAGAAGAAGACTGACACTAATGGTAATGTTACTGTCTACAAATCTCGACTTGTTGCGAAAGGTTTTTGACAAGTTCAAGGGGTTGACTATGGTGAGACTTTCTCACCCGTAGCGATGCTTAAGTCTGTCCGAATCATGTTAGCAATTGCCGCATTTTATGATTGTGAAATATGGCAAATGGATGTCAAAACTGCGTTCCTGAATGGATTTTTAGAAGAAGAGTTGTATATGATGCAACCAGAAGGTTTTGTTGATCCAAAAGGTGCTAACAAAGTGTGCAAGCTCCAGCGATCCATTTATGGACTGGTGCAAGCCTCTTAGAGTTGGAATAAATGCTTTGATAGTGTGATCAAAGCATATGCTTTTATACAGACTTTTGGAGAAGCCTGTATTTACAAGAAAGTGAGTGGGAACTCTGCATTTCTGATTTTATATGTTGACGACATATTATTAATTGGAAATGATATAGAATTTCTGGATAGCATAAAAAGATACTTGAATAAAAGTTTTTCAATGAAAGACCTCGGTAAATCTGCTTACATATTAGGCATCAAGATCTATAGAGATAGATCAAGACGCTTAATTGGACTTTCACAAAGCACATACCTTGATAAAGTTTTGAAGAAGTTCAAAATGGATCAAGCAAAGAAAGGGTTCTTGCCTATATTACAAGGTGTGAAGTTGAGTCAGACTCAATGCCCGACCACAACAGAAGATAGAGAGAAAATGAAAGATGTTCCCTATGCTTCAGCCATAGGCTCTATCATGTATGCAATGCTGTGTACCAAACCTGATGTATGCTTAGCAATAAGTTTAGCAGGGAGGTACCAAAGTAATCCAGGAGTGGATCACTGGACAACGGTCAAGAATATCTTGAAATACATGAAAAGGACTAATGATATGTTTCTTGTTTATGGAGGTGACAAAGAGCTAGTCGTAAATGGTTACGTCGAGCTTTGACACTGATCCGGACGGTTCTAAATCGCAAACCGGATACGTGTTTATATTGAATGATGGAATTGTAAGTGGTGCAGTTCTAACCAAAGCGTCGTGGCGGGATCTACATGCGAAGCGGAGTACATAGCTGCTTCGGATGCAGCAAATGAAGGAGTCTGGATGAAGGAGTTCATATCCGATCTAGGTGTCATACCTAGTGCACCAGGACCAATGAAGATCTTCTGTAACAATACTGGTGCAATTGCCTTGGCAAAGGAATCTAGATTTCACAAGAGGACCAAGCACATCAAGAGACGCTTCAATTCCATCCGGGACCAAGTCCAGGTGGGAGACATAGAGATTTGCAAGATACATACAGATCTGAATGTTGCAGACCCGTTGACTAAGCCTCTTCCACGAGCAAAACATGATCAACACCAAGACTCCATGGGTGTTAGAATCATTACTGTGTAATCTAGATTATTGACTCTAGTGCAAGTGGGAGACTGAAGGAAATATGCCCTAGAGGCAATAATAAAGTTATTATTTATTTCCTTATAACATGATGAATGTTTATTAATCATGCTAGAATTGTATTAACCGGAAACATAATACATGTGTGAATACATAGACAAACATAATGTCACTAGTATGCCTCTACTTGACTAGCTCGTTGATCAAAGATGGTTATGTTTCCTGACCATAAACATGAGTTGTTATTTGATTAACGGGGTCATGTCATTAGGAGAATGATGTGATTGACTTGACCCATTCCGTTAGCTTAGCACTTGATCGTTTAGTATGTTGCTATTGCTTTCTTCTTCATGACTTATACATGATCCTACAACTATGAGATTATGCAACTCCCGTTTACCGGAGGAACACTTTGTGTGCTACCAAACGTCACAACGTAACTGGGTGATTATAAAGGAGCTCTACAGGTGTCTCCAAAGGTACATGTTGAGTTGGCGTATTTCGAGATTAGGTTTTGTCACTTCAATTGTCGGGGAGGTATCTCTGGGCCCTCTCGGTAATGCACATCACTATAAGCCTTGCAAGCAATGTAGCTAATGAGTTAGTTACGGGATGATGCATTACATAACGAGTAAAGAGACTTGCCGGTAACGAGATTGAACTAGGTATTGAGATACTGACGATCGAATCTCGGGCAAGTAACATACCGATGACAAAGGGAACAACGTATGTTGTTATGCGGTTTGACCGATAAAGATCTTCGTAGAATATGTAGGAGCCAATATGAGCATCCAGGTTCCGCTATTGGTTATTGACCGGAAACGTGTCTCGGTCATGTCTACATAGTTCTCGAACCTGTAGGGTCAACACGCTTAAAGTTTCAATGACGGTTATATTATGAGTTTATGAGTTTTGATGTACCGAAGATTGTTCGGAATCCTGGATGTGATCACGGACATGACGAGGAGTCTCGAAATGGTCGAGACATAAATATTGATATATTGGAAGCCTATATTTGGATATCGGAAGTGTTCCGGGTGAAATCGGGATCTTACCGGAGTACCGAGGGGTTACCGGAACCCCTCAAGGGCTTAATGGGCCATAGTGGGCCTTAGTGGAGAAGAGGAGAGGAGGCCAGGGCAGGGCCGCGCGCCCCTCCCCCCTAGTCCGAATAGGACAAGGAGAGGGGGGCGGCGCCCCCCTTTCCTTCCTCTCTCTCCCTCCTCTTTCCCCCCTTCTCCTAATCCAACAAGGAAGGGAGGGAGTCCTACTCCTGGCGCGCCTCCTCCTGGCCGGCCGCACCTCCCCCCTTGCTCCTTTATATACGGGGGCAGGGGGCACCCTAGACACAACAACAATAGATCATTGATCTCTTAGCCGTGTGCGGTGCCCCCCTCCACTTTAGTCCTACTCGATAATATTGTACCATTGCTTAGGCGAAGCCCTGCGACGGTAGAACATCATCATCGTCACCACGCCGTCGTGCTGACGGAACTCTCCCTCGACACTCGGCTGGATCGGAGTTCGAGGGACGTCATCGAGCTGAACGTGTGCTAGAACTCGGAGGTGTCGTGCTTTCGGTGCTTGATCGGTCGAGCCGTGAAGACATACGACTACATCAGCCGCGTTATTCTAACGCTTCCGCTTTCAGTCTACGAGGGTACGTGGACAACACTCTCCCCTCTCGCTGCTATGCATTATCATGATCTTGCGTGTGCGTAGGAATTTTTTTGAAATTACTACGTTCCCCAACACCATGTGCTGTCTTTTACTCTAGTTTCTCCAATGAACTTTCGCTCAAAAGGAAAGTTGCTCTAAATGGCTTCATTTTTGGGATATTGATTAGTTTTATTCTAAATATATTTATTCCTATGCATCAATAGTAAAAACAATTTTTTTTCTTTCTCGAAGGATTAGCACTAGAAAGACATGAGAAATATCGAAAACCCTTTGGAAACCACACGAAAACCCTCTTTATAAAAGTGACAAAATGTCGAGCCAGCAGCCACCATCCAATCTCTTAGGAACCACTCGAACCGCATATTCAAATCGATGCAAACCTAGTAAGCTTGCTAGAAAAATACCAAAAAGAACAATGAGGGACAATGATTTGTACCTCATCGCCTCGTCGACGCGGACACGCATGCATCAACGGTTCCTGCCGCCAACACTCTCTCACCCACAATTGCTGGACAGGAGAGGGAGCTGCCGCACCAAAGATTCGTCAAAAATAGTCACCTGCCGCCGGTGGGAAAGGGGGGGAGTGAAGTCTCCGCCTCACCGATGGTTGGAGAAAACCTTAGCCTACGACGTCTCCTTGCCGTCCTCCACCGCGGCGAGGGATATGGAGACACACAACCATGGAAGCGCGAGAGAGAAGGGGACGACGGGTGAGGGTGGACCTCACATGCGTGCGACGCTGAGCCCCTGCGACCGCGGGGTAGAAAATGAAGCGGACGCAACGACAAGGAAACTACATGGGCATGTACGAGCGAGACCGAAGGAGAGGGCAAGCAAAGAGCAATTATGAGAATGAAGCTTTTGGAATGGGCTCCCATCCCGATCTAGGCAAAGAGAGGAATGTTTCCTATAAATATTTCATGATTCATGCGAGTCATCCGATGGTCGTCGTTGCGTTGGCGGTAGGGAGGTAACGGGAGAATGGCTGCAGTAACCACTTCCAAATCTGTATATTAACTACATTATGCTTCTAATTTCTAAGGCCTCACAGTTTACTAAGGTCTCCAATTTTGAATTCGGTCACCCAATTTTGAGCGGGTCAACAATTTCTTAAGGAGTTCTCTCGTTCAATCCTTTTAATTCATTATGCTCACTAATTTTGAAGCTCTCCCGTATGATTGCAGTATTGAATACTGGAATTAAGATTGTGTCAATGCATTTTCAAATCAATCGGCACCAACCGGCCTATAAAAAAATATCAACCCGTACCCCCCCATCACCTAGAAAAAAAGCCAACATGTGATCTTGTAGTACCAACATAGTACATGCCGTCACTGATGACGAAAATTCTCACATATGAATGTGGGTTGATACAGATAATATAAAATCACACCACAAAAGGCCCAAACATCGCATTGTAAATAAAAAAGATAAAACGCTCCATCATTTTGATTGAGGTTATTTCAAATTTGGTTCGTAGTTTTTATTGAATCAAGGTGTTCAATTTTGAATATGGTTCACAATTTTGACTGGATCAACGGATTTGATTGAGGTGTTCAATTTTAAATTTAGTTCATGATTTTGACCGAGTGATTTCTCAAATCGATCAACAACAAACAGGCTATTAAAACACATGAGTCTGTCGCACCCTCTCATCACCTTGCAAAAAGGAATCATTAACATGTGACACTGTAGCATCAATGTAGTATATGCGGTCACCAATGCAAAAAACTTTTTCGCATACATATGCTCTGATTAGTAGATAACACGAAATCACGCATGTAAAAAGGGCCCACCAAAACACAGTATTATATAAAAAAAAAGAAAACATACATCGTCATCTTCCTCACCCGTCAAACCATTTTTCCTATGAAATCCTAACAACACAAACAGCGCTGCGCACACAACCCCTCTAGTTAAATTTGAACTAACTAGCAAGATGCCCGTGCATTGCACGGAACATCAAGATGCATTTTTTTACAGAACACCTATTGTGATTAACCTATGCGGGAGTAATCCTATGTGTAAAAAACTAATGATATCTCGAGAAAGAAGAGAGATAAGGTGAGGAGGAGTGGGGCGTGGTGGTGATTGATGGTCGGACTGAGCGGAGGCATGGGGATGGACGATGCCGACGACGTCGACAATGGCCACCATGCTAGATTATTCCAGAGACTTCCTTTTTTTATTGCTCAACAATGAGGTTGTGAAAGATAAGGATGAATGGGAGAAGGCCTTATCTGCAAATGTGGAGCGAGGTGCGGATATCTTTTTGCAAAATTGGCTTTCTATCTGGGATGTAGGGAATACACCATCATCATCAACTCGGTTTTTTATAAGAGTAAAGAAACCACATTATTATTTTCGGATGGAGGGAATTCCAGCTTTCGAATCCGAATTCTGCGGTCCATTGACGCCATTTTCCTGAATTAAAGCATAGGCCGTCGATGCTAGTAGAAGTGACGGCCCAGATTAGACGGCAGGCGCACAGGCCTGAAGAGGAACCCCGTAGCTCGGAGAAGCTTCTCCAATCTTCCAACATCTTCCTCCATCCTCCGCCGCTTCTCTTTTTCTCCTTCTTTCCCCTTCTCCAAGCATCGCCGATCGTCTCCGTCCTACCACAAACAGCATTGCGCACGCGCGCACGCACCCACTCGAATCCTCATTGGTACAGCTAAACCCTAAACCCTCCTGTGATGGCACTCTCCGCGGCGTCCAGGCTGTCGCGCGCGGCGCGGGCCGCCGCCGCGGCCCGCCGCCTGGCAGCCGGCAGCCGCGAGCCCCTCCCGCGCGCACTTGCGTCGCTAGCCGGGGGAACCCCCTTCTCCACCGCCGCCAAGGTCAGCAGGCCCTCGTGGCTCGCTCCTCCCATGGCCAGGCTCCCCACGGGGGGCGGGGGTGGCCTCCTGGTGCCGCCTCGCCGGCTTTTCCACTCCACGCCGCCGGCTCGGTACAGCGCCTCGTCCTCGTCTCAGGTTGGAATAGCTGAACCCGTGCCGTTCGATTTTGCCTGTTTTTTTTTTCCTTGGCCACTGAGAGTGGCAATTTCACTCGGCTATGCAGATATGTGGCCCGTAGCACACTGATATTGCCGAATTTTACTTTGTTTTCTCCATTGTGCGCTATTCTCCAGTTAGATTAATAGTTTTCCTGTGATGTTCTAATCTTGGAGTGCATGTGTTGATCAGATGAATTATTGTCCAAATTGGTGATCATAAACTGACGAAGGAAACCTGGCATTCCCACTCTAGTTCATGAGCTCTCAGCTTTACCCTTAAAATTAGAACTAATGACTTCGTTAGACTCACTCAAGTCGGTAATTTGGTGTTGTGTGTGTGTGTGATGTGGAGATTTGAAGCATAACAGTTGTGTCATGAAAATTAATTGGCGACAGACATGGTGAATAGCATTATCAGTTTACTACGAGTTGTCATACGTTTATATAGTATATTTATGCATGGTACTCGCGTAGATCATGTGTTTTGCTTTGGTACATGGATCGTGCACTCTCGTGCATCTGAGTTTGCTTATGTGTTCGAACAATGCTTGCATAATGTTCATTGACAGTATTTGTGCTTATGGATAATAGCTAATTTCTTCATTTTTCTGAATTTTCTGTGATCAAACAGATAAGTCCAGATCAATTCACTGAGATGGCTTGGGAGGGGGTTGCCGGTGCAGTTGAGGCAGCGAGATTGTCTAAACAACAGATTGTGGAATCTGAGCACCTCATGAAAGCTCTTTTGGAGCAGAAGGATGGGTTAGCACGCAGAATATTTTCAAAATCTGGGATAGACAACACATCGATCCTGCGAGCTACTGATGACTTTATTGCTAAACAACCCAAGGTTCTAGCACTATTTATGGTAGTTAAGTTTGATAAGTTGGTATATGCTCAAAACCTTAACATCATTATGGGCTCTTGCTTTGGCAGGTTAGTGGTGATACAAGTGGGCCAGTTGTAGGGCAAAGTTTCACATTAATTTTGGATAAGGCAATGAAATACAAAAAAGAGTATGGTGATGAGTTTGTATCAGTTGAGCACATGCTGAGAGCATTCACGGCGGATAAGAGGTTTGGGCAAAAGTTGTTTGAAGATCTCCAGATTGGTGAGAATGAGCTGAAGGAAGCTATCTCTGCTGTACGTGGTAGCCAGCGAGTTACAGATCAGAGTATGTATAATGGATATCATTCAATTTCTTTTCTTGTTATCGTTTGCTCAGTTCTTTTTTCCAGCACGATTGTTTTAGTTTACCTTTTAATTCAGAACTTGATTCATCTGATTCTAAATCATCTCTATTGATATTTTGCTAAATTCAGTGGCAGTGCAGTGGTTTCAGTCAAATGGGGCATGGGAATAAACTTATTCCTATAATAATTATTTTTAATATAGGGTATATTGTTATCTTTGAAATATTACGGGAATGTACCACCAGAAATGCTGTTGTCTTGCATGATATTCTTATTTGAGGATTCCTAGCAAGTAACGTTTTGATGTTTGTATTGGTGATTTTATGATCCAGGCAAGAGCCAACTAGCAAATGCACCATATGCCATATCTTAACTGTCAGACATGCCCTTGTCTTATATTATAATTATATTCTGATCCCTGGATTGTTTGCAAGTGATTATTCTTACATATGGGTGATTTTATGACATTGCAAGAGCCAACTAACAAATGTGCCATCTTGCCATATCTTTATATCTAATTGTGAGTTCTGTTTCAAATTTCATAGCCGAGGAAAGAAAATAGGCATACATTTCACAGTAATACTGATGTTCATGTTCTTTTCGGATGTTCAAGTAGACTAGTCATGATACCTTCTCTATAAAAAAGAATCGATGTTTTGATAGCACGACTGCTCCTCATGCTTATACATGATTATGAACGATTGTTTTCTGTTGTAATTTTGCGTGATAACAATGCAGTTGGTCATTTCTGTTGCCAGATCCAGAAGGGAAGTTCCAAGCTCTAGAGAAGTATGGTATCGACATGACAGAACTAGCTCGGCGTGGAAAACTTGATCCTGTTATAGGACGTGATGATGAAGTGCGCCGATGCATTCAGATCCTTTGTAGAAGAACTAAAAATAATCCTGTAATTATTGGTGAGCCAGGAGTTGGCAAAACTGCGATTGCTGAAGGGTGATTACTTGTTCTTCTCATATTTTTCTTTATTTTGTAGAGAATTCAGAATGTTTAGTTTGCAACGCATTATTTGCTTACTTCTGGATCTTCTGTAGCGTACCTACAACTTATAACATATTCTGGAGACGCGTTGAAAAATTGCTTTGCATTTGTTGCATGCAGATTGGCTCAGCGCATTGTGCGGGGAGATGTTCCTGAGCCTTTACAAAATAGAAAGGTATTTTTTTTAGTTTTACCTGAAAATGCATATTTGATTTTACCTCTTGAGGATGGAAACCTTGTCCTTTTATGATTGTATGTGTTTCTCCAAATCATGTCATTGTCTAGGATGGCAGTGTTGCATTTGTTTCTTATTTCTAGCAAACAACTAATCAGTTCAAGATGAGTAGTAAGTAACCAACAATCAGGTTGCATTATGGCCTGAGCTACACAAATAGGTTTGTCTATTTTTTTTTCATTTAGTGGGTATAGGAGGATGTGTAGGGCTAGCAAGGAAAGCAAGTTGGAAAAAAGCAATAATCAAATAAGAGTTTTGCTTCAGTACACCACCCCCCTAGAGTTTTGCAAGGAAAGTTGGAAAATAATCGTATCAAGAGATTAAAAATTGGCTGTTCATTCTAATTCCATACATATGCAATATTTCAGCTTATTTCGTTGGACATGGGAGCATTACTTGCTGGTTCCAAATATCGTGGTGAATTTGAAGAGAGACTTAAGGCTGTTCTGAAGGAGGTCACTGCTTCTAATGGACAAATCATCTTGTTCATTGATGAGATTCACACTGTTGTTGGTGCAGGTATGTATGTCTAAGTATGCCATCAGCCATTTGCATGTTGAGCTTTATTGAAGTCGAGCTCTAAAATGGTAGATTAGATTGGTAATTCTCTATACAGTTGTGATAGTAAGCAGATAGCCAAAGTAGTAATCTTAGCTCCTGGGCGCCTGAAACACTGATACTTGCAAAGCTGGGTATATGCGGTATGGTATCAATACTGTATCTGAACAAGTATCGAAAATATCGATATTATGAATAAAGGAAAAGAAATCCGGATACATGTTGGATACTTGGTGGACATACCCGAGCTCAATTCTTTGTACTGATTCTTTTGCTCCCCTGGCACTTCTCTTATTCCCATCTCAGCATGTCACCCACTGTTTCTCTTGCAGATCCCTAATCCTATGGCATATAATTTATAAATTCATCAGCGTATTGCCATCTTTTGGAATAATTTATCTGTGTGCCATAAACATATCTGTATTGATGCTGCATAAGTCCCAACTAGCGCAACCTTCCTATATTATGTTGTTTGACTTGTGAGTATTATTGTCCTTGGACCTTAATTCTCTTTCTGTTACAGGAGCCACTGGTGGGGCAATGGATGCTGGTAACCTGTTGAAACCAATGTTAGGCCGTGGGGAACTCCGTTGCATCGGGGCAACAACATTAGATGAGTACAGGAAGTACATTGAGAAAGATGCTGCTCTTGAACGTAGGTTCCAGCAGGTTTACTGTGGTGAACCAGCAGTTGAGGATACAGTTTCTATACTACGTGGCCTGCGAGAGCGGTATGAGATGCATCATGGTGTTAAGATATCAGATGGTGCTCTTGTTGCTGCAGCTGCTTTATCAGATCGCTACATCACTGGACGATTTTTGCCTGACAAAGGTACTGCATATACTATATTATGGAACAACTATCGGGAGTTAGGGGCTAATTCGTTCTTTGTCTTATATGTATTTATCTTTCCATGTGCAGCTATTGATCTAGTTGATGAAGCGGCAGCTAAATTGAAAATGGAGATTACATCAAAACCTATCGAGTTGGATGAGGTCGACAGGGAAATCATAAGGTTTGAAATGGAGAAGCTTTCATTGAAGAATGATACTGACAAAGCCTCCAAAGAACGACTAAGCAAGCTTGAAGCTGAACTAGAATCCCTCAAGCAGAAGCAGAAAAACCTTTCAGAACACTGGGAGTATGAGAAATCGTTGATGACTCGTATAAAATCAATCAAGGAAGAGGTAGGTGCATGCATGTTCTGCTCTTGTGTTTTTTTTTTTTGCCACATTTGTGTCTTTAATTCTCGATCTTTTATCTGTGGTAGATTGACAGAGTTAACCTGGAGATTGAAGCCGCTGAGAGAGAATATAATTTGAACCGTGCTGCTGAACTCAAATATTCAACGCTTTTGACACTACAAAAACAGCTGGATGAGGCTGAGGAAAACCTTACTGAATTCCAGCAGTCGGGAAAGTCGATGCTTCGAGAAGAGGTGACTGATGTTGATATTGCTGAGATAGTTAGCAAGTGGACTGGTATTCCAGTGTCAAATCTTCAACAATCGGATAGGGAAAAGCTACTGCTACTGGAGGATGTACTCCACAAGAGGGTTATTGGCCAAGATATTGCAGTCAAGTCAGTAGCCAATGCAATCCGTCGTTCTAGGGCAGGCCTATCGGACCCTAACCGTCCAATAGCGAGCTTCATGTTTATGGGCCCTACAGGTGTAGGCAAGACTGAGCTGGGAAAGACGCTAGCTGAATTCCTTTTCAACACTGAAAATGCCTTGATACGGATTGACATGAGTGAGTACATGGAGAAGCATGCTGTTTCTCGCTTGGTTGGAGCACCACCGGGGTACGTCGGTTATGAGGAAGGGGGCCAACTTTCAGAAGCTGTTCGCCGCAGGCCTTACTCTGTCGTTCTGTTTGATGAGATTGAGAAGGCACACCAAGATGTCTTCAACATCCTGTTGCAACTGTTGGACGATGGAAGAATAACTGATTCCCAGGGCAGAACAGTGAGCTTCACTAACTGTGTGATCATCATGACCTCGAACATTGGCTCACCATTGATTCTAGACACCCTCAGAAACACAACAGACAGCAAGGATGCGGTGTACGAGGTAATGAAAAAGCAGGTGACGGAGATTGCCCGACAGACATTCCGACCAGAGTTCCTGAACAGGATAGATGAATACATTGTGTTCCAACCACTGGACTCGACAGAGATAAATCGCATTGTGGAGATACAGGTAAATGCCTTATAATTACTTGCATGCAAATTTGCTCGAGTCACGGAACTAAGTTCTAGTAGTTGTATCCCACTGTTTGGCTTTCGTTGACCTGATCGCAATTGTAAATGTGTCGGACTTGCAGCTGAACCGGGTCAAAAACAGGCTGCTGCAACAGAAGATTCACCTTGAGTACACACCGGAAGCTGTGGAGCATCTCGGCGCTCTTGGCTTTGACCCTAACTACGGTGCCAGGCCCGTCAAGAGGGTGATCCAGCAGATGGTGGAGAACGAGATAGCGCTCGGTGTCCTCAAGGGTGACTTCAAGGAAGACGATACCGTTGTCGTGGATGTAAGCTCCGTGTCGATAGCCAAAGGCTTTGCTCCAAAGAAGCAGCTGGTCCTTCAGAGGCTAGAGAACGGAGGCACAGAGTTGGTTGCCAAAGACGGAAGCGCAGAGTTGGTTGCCAAAGACGGAAGCGCAGAGTTGGTTGCCAATGACTGAGGCGTGAGAACTTTAGCGTTCTTTCGTTAGGTTCAATGTTTATGTAGTGAGAACCTTTCATCAGGAAATGCATGAATCAGAAGACGGCACATCAGCTTGTTCCCTTGTTCTGGTTTCGTGCAATCCCCAGAATTGTGTCTTGCATGGCTCAGGTCCAGCCGGGTATGTTTGGGTCCGCATGTTCAAAACACGCGGCCCAACGTGACGATACAAATGGACACAATGTTCTTTTATCCATTTTTGGTTCAAATTTGAGCCTTGTTTGTGTCCGCGTGGACACATTTTGTCCTCCTTTGGCCCGCCCGTGGAGGGGACGCCCACCCCCATTTCCCATCTCTCCCCAAAAACCTCACATCCTCGTGCCATGGCCGACGCGCCCAACCTTGCCACTGCCTCCATCTAGGTGCAATAAATAACTGAGGGTAGCAGACCACAATAAGAAAAAGGGGCGCCTTCTGGTTGTCCAACTATACGAATATGACTGGAATCAAATTAGCTGGTGGGTTAAGCAAAAATGGAAAGTCTGAAGGTAGAAGGATGAGTAGCAGAAGCGTGGCCATCATTGGTTGAAATACCTGGACGGTGTCTCCACCCAACTGTTTCTCTCCTAGTCCGAAAGGAAGCGAACACGGGACTGCTGTACACCTGATCAGACTGGAACCAACCTCCATCAGTTCCCAATGCTTCGCCGGAAAAGAGAGAGGAGGACGAAAGCCGCCATCTGAATGATGCTACAGGGTGCCACACTGATTCCCGTTGAACAGAACAGAGAGAAGGAAAACAGCACCGCCGCTGCCATGTCGACGACGCTAAAGGGCACCAGAGTGGTCTACACCGGGAACGGAATTATAACCGGCGAATGCGGCTAAAGGGCACCAGAGTGGTCTACACCAGAAACAATGCTAAAGGGCACTAGAGTGGTCTACACCGGGAACGGAATTACAACCGGCAAATGCGGCTAAAGGACACCAGAGTGGTCTACACCGGGAACGGAATTACAACCGGCAAATGCGGCTAAAGGGCACCAGAGTGGCCTACACCGGGAACGGAATTACAACCGGCAAATGCGGCTAAATGGCATCAGAGTGGTCTACACCGGAAACGGAATTACATCCGACAGATGTGCCTAAGACCGGCGGTTGTGCCAGAGGACCAAGACCATACAGCGAGATCGCTTCTTTTGTACATAGCCGCCCCACTGTATGGTTGCACAGGGATAGATTGGTCCTTTATTTATGGACGCCGACAAGTGCCATACGTGTGGGCGTTAGGAAGACTGCCCACACATTTTGTGTGGTGTATAAGAGGAATAGCCCACACACCTACGTGTGGGCAAAACAAGTAATGCCCACACACCTATTTTTCCCCTCCCGGTCCCTCACACACGCGTGCGTGTGGGCGAAGTAGATAACGCCCACACGCCTCGTATGTCAGGCCTCGTACCTCCTGGTCTCACACGCCACGCGTGGCCATCACCATGCTACCATGATTGCCATGGTCCAGACCCTCGTCCAAGTTCGTTTAACTGCAGTTGCCATGTCGCTGAACTATGGTTGCCATGTTGGACAACTACAGTTGCCATGGTTGCTCAGCTGCAGTTGTCATGGTCTGGTCTATTGTAGTTGCCATGATTTAAAATTTTAGGAGTTGCCACATACTAACACTAGGCAGTTGAGAGAGTTGCCATGTGCTCACAAGCATGTTAGGGCAGTTGCCATGTAAAAAGGAAGAGTTGCCATCTGCTTACGTGCACGTTAGGGCAGTTGCCATGTACCATGCAAAAACACATGACAACTCGGTAAAGAGAGAGTTGCCATCTGCTTACGTGCACACTAGGCAGTTGCCGTGTACCCTTCAAAACACATGGCAACTCGGGTAAAAAAAGAGTTATCACCTGCTTATAAAAGCACACTAAGGCAGTTGCCATATGCGCTGCAAAACATGTGGCAACTAGCAGCTTGGGTGTGAGAGAGGGATGGGCGTGTGGGCGAGATGGCAAATGCCCACACACTAGCCCTTATGCGTGCGTGGAAAATGGTGTGTGGGCGAACTGCTGAACGCCCACACACCAGCCCCTCCCGTGTGGTGAAACGGGCGTGTGGGCGTCCGGGTGAATGCCTACACACCAGGTCAGTCCTACGTGGCACTAAAAATATGCCAAGATTCGTGCGCTCACGAACGGACGCGGATCCACACGTGTGGGCGAGATGCAAACGCCCACACGTGTGGGCGTTAACATTTTCGTTATTTATTTAGAGAGATAGAGAGAGAGTCGGTTGGGCCTTTTAATGAGACGATCGGGATTCTTTGTTATGTTTGTGAATCACAAGACCATTGGGCTTTGGTGCATCATTTAAGTACGGAAATAGAGGGACACCGCCGCTACATGTGTAAACATTAATAGAAAATGGTTAAAAAGTTGTCTAAAAAAACTAATTAAAAGCAAGAATAATTGCTGAAGTGGCAGGTTGATGAGGTGGATAGCTTGCATGTCAAGAGAAATAGGATAGTGGGGATCAACTATTTAGGTATTATAGATTATAGATGAGATGCATTGTAATTTTTTTGTGACTAAGATTGTAGGCTGTTAAGTTTCAATAGAATGCATTGTTTGAATCTTAACATGTGAATCGTTTGCTTCCGGGATTTCCATAAGCAAACTACTACTCTGCAGTAACATGCATCTTCAAACATCACTGAATGGATCCATCCATCTCTTCAACATTCTCCAACAAGATATTCATCAGCAAGCTAGTACTCTTGCGTAATTGGTTCATCTGCGAATGGACCTAGTTCCATTGGCACATGATGTTCATAGTAGACTGGGACGCATTCGCCTTTCTCAAGAATTGAATTGACCTCTTCCCTTTGCTGAAGGTGAATGGCTGCTTCCTCTGGATCTGAAGGAACATAAGTGTTACTGTACAATCGTGTAGATACTCCACCCGCTCCTTCAATGACTTGAACCGGCGAGCCATCTCGGCATGGTCATATTTCTTGCCATGAGCCCTGCACCAGCGCTCATAAAGGGCCCACAGGGCTTCATCCGACTCGAGGTCCTTGGCCGTCGGGTTCTTAACATCATCTACTACAGTTTTGTAAGCGTAAAGCGTTTGTAGTGTCAGGCGCACACAGCGAACTGCGAGCAGTTTGGTCTGTCGCGAGCACAAAGAATGTACGCAAAGGCGTAGCTAGAATATCTCCACGTCCAGGGCTGCCTTGTTTGCTACAGTGTTTACTGTAGCTACAGTACATGACTGTAGCTACATTCACCGAAGGTTTTCCACTCCACGCCCCAGGCCACGGCCCAGGTAGCCTTGGGCCTGACTACGCCACTGAATGTACGTATGAGATGGATTGATTTCTGGCCCTGGAAGAAGGGACACCCGCACCGGGAAGATGGTGGGATACCGGGATCGGTTTACCTGGCAGGCGCTTGTAATGGTCGCTGGTGAAGTAGTCAGATGAGCGAAGAGGGGGGCCGTCGTTGCGGGGCTTCGTGTGAGTTGGACGGGGAGCCATGACACCTGAAGCGGCGGCACGCGCTGAGCGGAAGGCCATCGCAGCGGCACGGGATGCGGCTGCCGCGACGGTGCGGGATGCGAGGCGGGCGTTACGGGCTGCCCGCACTGAGCGGGAGGCCATCGCGGCGGCGCGAGAAGCGGCTGCCGCAGCGGTGCGAGTTGCGATGGCGACCCGCAGGAGCCTCGATTCCATGGCGAGAGGCGAAGGCGTGGCGTGTCTGCTTCCTCCCTTTCGGTGTCTTTGTTTTTTTAGGGGGTTTTCGGTGTTCTTGTTTTTTTAGGAAATTTTCGGTATTCTTGTTTTTTATATTTAGAAAACTCGCCATCTTTATTCATGCAAAACAAGTCATAGGTACAAGATTTGGATCATGAGGATTGCCCAAACAAATATGTCGACCTATACTGTTATACCTAGGTTACAAGTAAACTTGGCGAGATTATTAGCCTCAAAATTAAAGTTCCTACGCTCATAAATAAAAGAATTCAAAATAAAACTTCTATTTGCCGCTCTCTGAGACAAAAATGTCGCTGATTCGCACAGCACTAGCAACAAGTGAACAAGGTTGACCGGCCCAAGTATGAGATACCGCACGGGCTACAGTTTCCGGTTTTCGGAACCTCCTAGAAGGTTACTTATTGGTTTTGCGAAACTTCCAGAAGGTTCTATTATGTGATTTTCAATTTTTTTATTTGTCTGTTTTTCTTTTTATTTTCTTCCTTTTTCTTTTACCTTTTTTGTATTTCTCTTTCTTTATTTATATTTCTATTGTAATTTCTTTTCTATTCTTTTTTCTTTCAATTTTTAGTTTACAGAATTTAAAATTTTGTTCGAAATTTCAAAAAAGTTCATGTTTTTAAATTTTTGTTCAGAAGTTCCAAGAAAAATAGTGATTTTAAAAAATCTCATATATTTCAAAAATGTACACTCTTCGAAAAATGGTCATAAGCTCAAAAATGTTCCTGTTTCAAATTTTGTTTACAAATTAAAAACAGTTCTTTTTTAAAAAAAATTCGCATATTTGAAAAAACATTTTCAAAATATGTTTCTAAGTTAAAAAAATGTTCCTGTTTTCAAACTTTGTTCACAAATTCAATAAATTTTCCTAATGTTTGCTTTTTAAAAAATTTGTTCAGAATTTCAAATCTTGTTCACACATGCAAACAGAATGTTCATGTTTTCAAAAATGTTTCTTTTTTCAGAATTTTGTTCTTAAATCCAAAAAAGTTAACATTTTTAAATTTTCACAAATTCAAAATTTGTTTGTGTTTGTCAAAAAAATTGGAATTGAAAAAATGTTCATGTTTTCAAAATTTGTTCACAAATTATACGTTCTTTCCGTTTTGAAATTTGGTTACAAATCCAAAAATTGAGCAAATTTTTCAACACTTGTTCATGCTTTTTGAAAATTATTCAGCATTTTTTAGAAGTATTCAGAAATTTCTTTAAACGTTTGAAAAAAGGAAAAATATTTGGATCTGCCAATATAGTTAGTTCTAAAGGTTTACGCGCTGCATTTTTAACACTAGCGTTGATTAGCTCCAGTAGTTACATACTTGTCTCTACTAGCGCCGAATCCTGACCGAAGCAACTCCTTTTTGCGTTGTCTTTTACACCACTGGTTGCTCCTGCGTGGGCTGACATAGGCGAAGAGTGCCCTGCGCGAAGCCATGCTAGTCTGCCGTAGAATGCGGCAGATAGAAGGTCCCAGGATCCCGCCCCACCACCAACAATGTGCGCTGGGGAAGTAGCCTGCTAATGGGCTGGGCTAGAATCGAGATAAATAGCCTGGATTGTACGTAGACCTTCATCGCCCATCTAAAGCCTTGTACGAGCGGAAGCTCTCTCCCAGTTTCGTGAAGCTTCTAGAAGTTTCTAGGTTACTTTTGGGAAGCTTCTAGAAGTTTCTAGTCTAGTTTTGGGAAGCTTCTAGAAGTTTTTGGGCTAGTTTTGGAAGCTTCCAGCCTTTTTTTGTAAAGTTGTTCATTTTTTCCTTTACAACAGTTATTTACCCGGTTTTCTTTTCCCTTTTTCTCTTTTCTCTTTTTTATTTCTCATTTTTTTCCCTTTTATTTTTTCTTTTTCTTTCAAATCTACAAACTTTTTTCAATATATGAACTTTTTGCAAATCTATGAACTTCGTGTTTTTTTAATGTCACAAACAAGTTTCGGATCCAGCTTGAAAGCAAGTCAAAATTGGCTTGAAGTCGGTTCTCCGGACGTTTGAAATCAGAAGGGAAAAGGAGGGGAGCTCCTCTTTTTGACTTATGGTTCATCGTTGGTAGGCCACCACCCCGCGGTGGAGTATAGACTCCGTCGTCGCGGCCCGAGATGTGGCCAATGGTTGCGCCGCCTCCTCCGCTGTCGACGCGCCCTCGGTGGTCTCTCTGGACCAGTGAATCATCGATGGCAGCTCGTACCCCAACCACGAGGCCTTTCGGGCCGACGGGTCGATGACAACGACGGAGACATATATCTGGTCGACGCCGGACAAGGGCTCCGAGATCTCTTCCCCGACAGGCGGCGCTCGGGGGCAGCTGGAACTCTCGAAATCGACATCGGCTTGCCGACAGCATGGGTCCACGGGCTGGGTCCTAACCCTTGTGGGTGATAATTTCCCGAGCATCAAATGAAGGAAGCCATTGGCAAATCGCAGCACAGTTGGGGTCATCACAGAGCAGAGGACACTGTCCGAGAGCGCGGGTTCCCCGTGGCTGCTATGCAACTATGTCGGCATCATATCTAACACCTTCGGTGATAGGTCGTTGTTGGGTCCCGCCTCCATCCGCCCGATGTCGTTAAGAGAGTCATGTGTCGGCTAAGTGTCGGCTAAGTGTTCCGGAATTTCCTATTTGCCGCTCATTGCGGCAAGTTGCCGGAGAAACGCACAGACGAGCGGCCGATCGACGCGACTGGGCTGGCCCATTTGAGTAGATCGCATAAGAACTACCCCTCCGGTTTTGGGAACCTTTCCCTGAACCGTTTTTTTTTCTTTTTCTCCGATTTTTGTTCCTTTTTTTCCTTTCCTTTGTGGTCGGGTTTTTCTATTTCATTTTTTCATTTTATTTTTTCTTTTTCAAAAAATGTTCAATATTCTAAAAAAACTTCAAATTTTGCAAAATATTTCTGTTTTCAAATTTTGTTCCTAAATCTAAAAATGTTCCTTATTTTGAAAATGTTCTTGTTTTGTGGTTTCAAAAAATGTTTTTGAATTTCAAAAACTGTTTGTGGTTTCAAAATTTTGTTCACAATTTCAAAAAATGTTCTCGTTTTCAAAATCCGTTCCCAAGGTCAAAAATTTGTTTGGGGAGTTTCAAATAATGTTCGAGCTTACAAAATTTGTTCAAACATGTTCATGCTTTTTTTAGTTGTTAAAAAATTCCAAATACTTTTGTGGTTTCTAATTTTTGTTCGTCTTTTTGAAAAATGTTGGAAATTCCAAATTTTGTTCGTCTTTTTAGAAATGTTTGGAGGTTCGAATATTGTTTGTTTCTTTTACAAAAAAAAATTCAAAATCTAAAACTAATAGAATTTCATAATGTAAAATGTTTGCATGTTATGTTTTTTCACAAATTCAGAAAATGTTTACGATTTTTAAAAAATGTCCCTATATTGAAAATTTGTTCACAAATTTCATAAATGTTCATGTTCTTCAAATTTTGTTTGCAAATTCAAAAACTGTTTGGGAATATGAGAAAATTTTCACATTTTTTATTTTTGTTTACAAATTCAAAAAAATTGTTTGGGAATTTCAGAAAACGTGCAAGCTTTTCCAAATTGTTCTCATTTCCAAAACAAATAAGGATTTTCCATTCGTTCTCATTTTATAAATTTTGTTCTGAATCTAAATTGTTGTCCTCGTTTTCAAATTTTGTTCACCAATTCAAAAAATGTTCATGTTTTCAAAGCATGTTCTAGAATTTTGAAAAATGTTCATGTTTTCAAAAAAAATTATTTTTTTAAAAATGTTCATGTTTTAAACAAATTGTTTATAATCTCTAACTAAGTTCCACTTTTCGAGTTTTGTTTACAAATTCCAAAAATGTTCACATTTATGAAAAATGTTCAGGAAGTTGAAAATTTCTTCATAGCTTCAAAAGTTGAGGAGAAATTTTTAAATTCGTTCGTGTGCTTTAAAAAATATTCCTAACTTAACTAAAGTGTTGTAAATTTGAAACATCGTTTGCAAGGTTTGAAGTAATGTTCCGTTTACGCCCCAAAATATAGTACTTTATGGTTCACTATGCTAGTTTCGTCAACAATTTTCAATAGGGGTGTGTTTGGTTACATTGCCAATCGAGTGTGGCCCGGCGAGCCTGGCTCTAGTGAGCCGGTTTGAGGGGATGCAGGCAAAAAGACCCTAGATGCACATAGTATGGTTGCCTGCATGTACCTTAGTTGCATGAGACAACCATTTTTAACCCAGGGTTTGGTTGCCCGCATTGCATTAGGCGCACATATGACATGGTGTTTGATTGCAACCTGCATAAGGTGTTTTCACCACTTCTAACTAGTGGTGAGCTTACCACACACAATCTGAACATGTAGTGCCAGCTAGTTAAACAAATGATAGTTCATGCTAACTACTATCAAATGACAGAACAAATTATTAAGAGCCATTGGGTAAGTAGGGGATAGTTCATTGGTGTTGCTGCCACCAGATCTTCCTCTTCATCTTCCTCTTCTTCTGCTTCTGCTTCCGCTTCTTCTTCCTTTTCTTCAAATCCTGCACTAGCCTCTGTTAAGCCACATTGCCTCTGCCCACTCCAACATTTTGTTCTTCCAAGCATCATTGTCAAATGCCTCCACACCATGGCCGGAGCTAACAATATCGTCAGGCTCGACCTCTTCCTCCTCAGGCACATGTTCATCAAAGCCCCACTGAAGGATCCAGTTATGCAGAATGCAACAAGCAAGAACAAGTTTAACCTGAGTGGAGGATGGGTGGAATGGCTTCTGATCCATGATCTTAAACCTATTCTTCAGAGCTCCAAATGCCCTCTCAACAGTTACTCTAAGGCTGGAGTGTCTGAGATTAAACAGCTCCTGTGCAGTCCTAGGATACACTACTGCAGGATGCTGCTAACGCGACACTATGATCAGAGACCCTTCAACGAAACTGTGTGCGATGCAATAATCGCAAACGGTGGTGTAAAAAGACCGCTAAAAAAGGTGCAAAACGTTTGCAATGGAGGATGCATCAAACATGGTTCAGATTTTAGTTGCGTGTGTGATGCAAGGCATACGGTTCGGTTCAATTAACCGTTTGCGATGAGGAGGAACAAAAGAAACGGGCAACCAGAGGAAGGTGTGTGCGATGTACAGCATACGGTTCACTCGGATGAACTGTTTGTGATTAGGTAATACAAAAGAAACGGTCAGCCAGATCAAGGTATGTGCGATGTACCACATACAGTTCACTTGGATGAACTGTTTGTGATTAGGCAACACAAAAGAAACGGTCAGCCAGATGAAGGTGTGTGCAATATTCGACATGCGGTTCACTCGGATGAACTATTTGCGTTGAGACAAGAGAACAAAACGGTTCAATATAACAAATACCATAAATATTGCAAGATTCAAATCAAAGATTAAAATGCCCAAATTCACACATTGTGTACTTCGTCATTTCTACAAAGGGATCAGCCACTGACAAGTCAGGTTTGACACAATGACTTCCAATTACTCTGTCATATGCTCTTCCAATACGAAGTTTAACTTTTTTGGAGCCTCTTCCATTCTGCAGTACTTGTCGGCTCTGATCAACATACCATTAATCTTTCCTAATTAAATGTGTGTTCAACCCCAGCACCCTTAACACCCTTGCTCTGGCAAGAAAGAACCTGGCGAGTGTAATCTCCGGTAAGGTCCCTCGGTAGGAGTTCAAAATAATATTTGAGAGATGCAAATCCGGGCATTCGATGTGATTGTCGTTATAAACACTATCCACCTTCGGGCCTATTATTATCTGCAAAAGAAGAGAACTTGTTAGTGCCTACATGCAGTTTTGAACACTACTGCAGTTTATTTGGTTTGCAGGATTTGTAAAATGCACCAACGTGCCATCTTCGATCTGACATCATTAACATGGGCATTTGATTACAATGTAGAAACATGTATCCTTCTTCACAAGAGGTTGGATTGGATGAAAAATTACCTAAAGAAACTAGTACAAATGAATCCAAAGGAGAAATGCTTATGGATTGTAACCATATGAATCAAGCAACCAATATGGGGTGGGGGTGTATGTCCTAAAATCCTCCAAAATTCCTGCCATTGTAAACTTGGGAAAAGGTGCAAAAAATTGAACTCCCTTATGGTTAACATTTAACAGGAAAGGAACATCACCTCGGTATACAACTTCTTCAGGCACGGAAAGCATCTCAAGCAACTGACAACTTGGTCCAGGTTGGGGCCGACAGATTCTAGTGCCAAGACCTTTACTGTGCCCAGAATCTGGGTGAAGCTTTGCTAGATGACAGACGAACATACATCTTCAACATTAGAAATAATGTTGATACCGAGAAGGAGAGGTATAAGGCGACTGTTGTACCTGAAAGTAGTAGTATTTGACAGACGAGTAGCCCACCACTGTCAAATTCGGCGCAGAAATAACATTGATTCTTGTTGGACCTTGATGATCAACTACAAGTAATCTCTCAAGTGAAGGTGTATCCTCAATGACCATATTGTGGTCTACCTTTTGTGATCTCTTGCTGCAGCACCAGCAACACACATAAATAGTCCGGAGAGTCCTGGAGGTGATGTGCAAGGTACTCGACCAATTCATCGCCTGAAGACGAAGGAACTCGAGTGTAGTACAGCCACAGAATGAAGGAAATATGCCCTAGAGGCAATAATAAAGTTGTTATTTATATATTTCCTTACATCATGATAAATGTTTATTATTCATGCTAGAATTGTATTAACCGGAAACTTAGTACATGTGTGAATACATAGACAAACAGAGTGTCACCAGTATGCCTCTACTTGACTAGCTTGTTAATCAAAGATGGTTAAGTTTCCTAGCCATGGACAAGAGTTGTCATTTGATGAATGGGATCACATCATTAGAGAATGATGTGATTGACTTGACCCATCCGTTAGCTTAGCACTATGATTGTTTAGTTTATTGCTAAATGCTTTCTTCATAACTTATACATGTTCCTATGATTATGAGATTATGCAACTCCCGAATACCGGAGGAACACTTAGTGTGATATCAAACGTCACAGCATAACTGGGTGATTATAAAGATGCTCTACAGGTGTCTCTGATGGTGTTTGTTGAGTTGGCATAGATTGAGATTAGGATTTGTCACTCCGATTGTCGGAGAGGTATCTTTGGGCCCTCTCGGCAATGCACATCACTATAAGCCTTGCAAGCAATGTGACTAATGAGTTAGTTACGGGATGATACATTACGGAACAAGTAAAGAGACTTGTTGGTAACAAGATTGAACTAGGTATGATGATACCGACGATCGAATCTCGGGCAAGTAACATACCGATGACAAAGGGAACAACGTATGTTGTTATGCGGTTTGACCGATAAAAATCTTCGTAGAATATGTAGGGACCAATATGAGCATCCAGGTTCCACTATTGGTTATTGACCGGAAGTGAGTCTCGGTCATGTGTACATAGTTCTTGAACCCGTAGGGTTCGCACGCTTGACGTTTGATGACGATCGGTATTATGAGTTTATGTGTTTTGATGTACAGAAGGTAGTTCGGAGTCCCGGATGTGATCACAGACATGACGAGGAGTCTCGAAATGTTTGGACACCGGAAAGGTTTCGGATGAGTTCGGGCATATACAGGAGTACCGGGGGGGGGGGGGGTTACCGGAACCCCCTCCCCCGGGCTAATTGGGCCTACATGGGCTTTAGTGGGAGAGAGAGGAGGCGGCCAAGAGGTGGGGGCGCGGCCCACAAGCCCAATCCGAATTGGGAGGGGGGCAGGCCCCCCTTTTCTTCCTCTCCTCTTCCCCTTCCTTCCCCCTCCTATTAGGACTAGGAAAGGCGACAAACCTACTCCTAGTAGGAGTAGGAATAACCCGTTGGGGCGCACCATGAGGGCCAGCCGGCTGATACGTCTCCAACGTATCTATAATTTTTGATTGCTCCATGCTACTTTATCTACTGTTTTGGACTATATTGGGCTTTATTTTCCACTTTTATATTACTTTTGGGACTAACCTATTAACCGGAGGCCCAGCCCAGAATTGCTATTTTTTTGCCTATTTCAGTGTTTCGAAGAAATGGAATATCAAACGAAGTCCAAACGGAATGAAACCTTTGGGAACGTGATTTTCCAACCGAACGTGATCCAGTAGACTTGGACCCTAATCCAAGAAGTGCCAGAGGCGGTCACGAGGGTGGAGGGCGCGCCCCCCCTGGGCACACCCTCCTACCTTGTGGGCCCCCTGACGCTCCACCGACGTACTCCTTCCTCCTATATATACCTACGTATCCCCGTACGATCAGAACAGGAGCCAAAAACCTAATTCCACCGCCTCAACCTTCTGTATCCACGAGATCCCATCTTGGGGCCTGTTAGGAGCTCACGGAGGGGGCATCCACCACGGAGGGCTTCTACATCATCACCATAGCCCCTCCGATGAAGTGTGAGTAGTTTACTTCAGACCTTTGGGTCCATAGCTAGTAGCTAGATGGCTTCTTCTCTCTTTTTGGATCTCAATACAATGTTCTCCCCCTCTGTCGTGGAGATCTATTCGATGTAATCTTATTTTTGCGGTGTGTTTGTTGAGACCGATGAATTGTGGGTTTATGATCCAGTATTATCTATGGAAAATATTTGATTCTTCTCTGAATTCTTTTATGTATGATTGAGTTATCTTTGCAAGTCTCTTCGAATTATCCTTTTTGGTTTGGCCAACTAGATTGGTAGTTCTTGCAATGGGAGAAGTGCTTAGCTTTGGGTTCAATCTTGCGTTGTCCTTACCCAGTGACAGAAAGGGTTGCAAGGCAAGTATTGTATTGTTGCCATCGAGGATAACAAGATGGTTTCTTTATCATATTGGAAGAATTTGTCCCTCTACATCATGTCATCTTGCTTAAGGTGTTACTCTGTTTTTACTTAATACTCTAGATGCATGCTGGATAGCGGTCGATGAGTGGAGTAATAGTAGTAGATGCAGAATCGTTTTGATCTACTTGTTTTGGCGGTGATGCCTATATACATGATCATTGCCTAGATATACTCATAACTATCCTCAATTTTGTCAATTGCTCAACAGTAATTTGTTCACCAACCGTAGAATACTTATGCTCTTGAGAGAAGCCACTAGTGAAACCTATGCCCCCTGGGTCTATTCTCATCATATCAATCTCTATCACTTTATTTACTTGCTTTGTTTTTACTTTGCCTTTTACTTTTTACTTTGCATCTATCTATCAAAAATACCAAAAATATTATCTCTATCAGATCTCACTCTCGTAAGTGACCGTGAAGGGATTGACAACCCCTAAGCATTGGTTGCGAGTTGCTATCGTTCTGTGTAGGTAAGAGGGACTTGTGCGTGGTCTCCTACTGGATTGATACCTTGGTTCTCAAAAACTGAGGAAAATACTTACGCTACTTTGCTGCACCATCCTCTCCTCTTCGGGGAAATCCAATGCAGTGCTCAAGAGGTAGAAAGAAGAATTTCTGGCACCGTTGCCGGGGAGGCTCATGCAAGCAAGTCAACTATACCAAGTACCCATCGCAATCCCTATCTCTCGCATTACATTATTTGCCATTTTCCTCTCGTTTTCCTCTCCCCCACTTCACCCTTGCCGTTTTATTCGCCCTTCTTCCGTTCGATCTTATGTTTGCTTGTACCTTCTTTTTGCTTGCATCTTCGCTTGCTAAAAGTTTATGGATCCTCATCCGCTTGCCAATCTTTTTAAAATATCCAATTATGATGAACCAATTGCTAGTGATTTTTGTGCACTAGATTATCTTTATGAAGTTTTGCTTGAAATTCGTGAATCTAGAAATTGTGATGAAGTACTTTATGAAGAGACTCACGATAACTCTTTGAATAAAAAGCATGATTGCAATGATTTTACTATAAGTTCTCTTGATTACAATTGTGCTAATAATATGCAAAACCCTAAGCTTGGGGATGCTAGTTTTGCTATGTCTACTACTTGTTGCAATGATCATGATTGGGGTAATTCTTCTTATGATCTTGAAAATTTATTTAAGCCCCATGATGAACATGAGATGATAATAGTGTTTGCAATATTGAAAGTGGGTTTGGAAGAGTGTCAACTTTAGATCCCCAATATTTGGAGAATATTCAATCTTATGGTATTTTTGACAAAAGTGGGTTTGGAGAGGTCATGACTTTAGTTAATGTTAATCCCACTATTTTGGAAGAGTGTCAACTTCGCATGCATGTGGATCGTGTTGGAAATATTTTATGTGGTAGTTATTTTGTTGAATTTGCTTATGATCCTACATGTAATTATTATGAGAGAGGAAAATATGGCCGTAGAAATCTTCATGTTACTAAATTACCTCTCTTCATGTTGAGATTGCTATCATCTCTTTGTTCTTCCTTGCATATGCTAGTTTTTGCTTGCCTTGATAGTTTGTTTGCTTACAAGATGCCTATGCATAGGAAGTATGTTAGACTTAGATGTGTTTGTCACGTGTTTTGTTATGCTCTCTTTGTGCTTGAATTCTTGTCTTTCATGTGAGTATCATTAAAATTATCAATGCCTAGCTAGGGGCGTTAAACGATAGCGCTTGTTGGGAGGCAACCCAATTTTATTTTGTGTTTTTTTGTTTTTGCTTCTGTTTAGGAATAAATAATACATCTACCCTCTGTTTGGATGTGGTTTTATCTTTTAATTAGTGTTTGTGCCAAGTAGAACCTATAGGATAACCTACGATGATAGTTGATTTGATTCTGCTGAAAAACAGAAACTTTGCACGCACGAATATAATTTTGTTAAATCACAGGAACGTGCTTTTTCGTTGATTCTTTTTGCTTATGTTCAATAAATTTTTTTTCCTGGACTTCCTATTTTGGTAGAAGTTTTAGAGTTCCAGAAGTTTGCATTAGTTACAGATTTCTACAGACTGTTCTGTTTTTAACAGATTCTGTTTTTCGTGTGTTGTTTGCTTATTTTGATGAATCTATGGCTAGTAAAATTGTTTATAAACCATAGAGAAGTTGGAATACAGTAGGTTTAACACCAATATAAATAAAGAATGAGTTCATTACAGTACCTTGAAGTAGTCTTTTGTTTTCTTTCTCTAACGGAGTTCACGAGATTTCTGTTGAGTTTTGTGTTGTGAAGTTTTCAAGTTTTGGGTGAATTCTTTTGATGGATTATGGAACAAGGAGTGGCAAGAGCCTAATCTCGGGGATTCCCATGGCACCCCAAGATAATCCAAGGACACCAAAAAGTCAAAGCTTGGGGATGCCCTGAAGGCATCCCTCTTTAAATCCACTTCCATCGGTAATTTACTTGGAGCTATATTTTATTCACCAACATGATATGTGTTTTGCTTGGAGCGTCTTGTATTATTTGTGTCTTTGCTTGTTAGTTTACCACAATCATCCTTGCTGTACACACCTTTTGAGAGAGCCATATATGAATTGGAATTTGTTAGAATACTCTATGTGCTTCACTTATATCTTTTGAGCTTGATAGTTTTGCTCATAGGGCTTCACTTATATCTTTTGAGCTTGATAATTTTTGCTCTAGTGCTTCACTTAGATCTTTCAGAGAGCGGTGGTGGATTTGTTTTAAAGAAACTATTGATCTCTCATGCTTCACTTAGATTATTTTGAGAGTCATTAATAGCATGGTAATTTGCTTAATGTGAATATACTTGGTATTCAAGATATGTGAAACTTTCTTTTGAGTCCGTTGAATACTAAGATAAGTTTGATGCTTGATCATTGTTTTGAGATATGGAGGTAATAATATCAAAGTCGTGCCAGTTGGGTGATTATGAATTTTAGAAATACTTGTGTTGAAGTTTGAAGTCCCATAGCATGCACGTATGGTTAAAGTTGTGTAACAAATTTGAAACATGAAGTGTACCTGGCTTGTGCATCCTTATGAGTGGCGGTCGGGGACGAGCGATGGTCTTTTCCTACCAGTCTATCCCCCTAGGAGCATGCACGCAGTACTTAATTTTTGATGACTTCTAAATTTTTGCAATAAGTATATGAGTTCTCTTGACTAATGTTGAGTCCATGGATTATACGCACTCTCACCTTTCCACCTTTGCTAGCCTCTTCGGTACCGTGCATTGCCCTTTCTCATCTTGAGAGTTGGTGCAAACTTCGCTGGTGCATCCAAACCCCGTGATACGATACGCTCTATCACACATAAACCTCCTTATATCTTCCTCAAAATAGCCACCATACCTACCTATCATGGCATTTCCATAGCCATTCCGAGATATATTGCCATGCAACTTCCATCAGCATCATCATGACATACATTACTTTTGTCATATTGCCATTGCATGATCATGTAGTTGACATCGTATTTGTGGCAAAGCCACCATGCATTATTTTTCATACATGTCACTCTTGATTCATTGCACCATCCCGGTACACCGCCGGAGGCATTCATATAGAGTCATATCTTGTTCTAAGTTTCCAGTTGTAATCTTTATGTTGTAATCAATAGAAGTGTGATGATCATCATTATTAGAGCATTGCCCAAATAAAAAAAAGAGAAGAAAGGCCAAAATAAAAAAAGAAAGGCCCAAAAAAAAAGAAAAAGAAAAGGGCAATGCTACTATCTCTTTTTCCACACTTGTGCTTCAAAGTAGCACCTTGTTCCTCATGTAGTGAGTCTCATATATTGTGCTTCAAAGTAGCACCTTGTTCCTCATGTAGTGAGTCTCATAAAGTTGTCCTTTTCATTCTAGTGGGAAATTTTCATTATAGAACTTGGCTTGTATATTCCTATGATGGGCTTCCTCAAATGCCCTAGGTCTTCATGAGCAAGCGAGTTGGATGCACACCCACTAGTTTTCTTTTGTTGAGCATTCATAGCTCTAGTGCATCCATTGCATGGCAATCCCTACTCCTCATGTTGACATCAATTGATGGGCATCTCCATAGCCCGTTGATTAGCCTCGTCAATGTGAGACTTTCTCCTTTTTTGTCTTCTCCACACAATCCCCATCATCATATTCTATTCCACCCATAGTGCTATATCCATGGCTCACACTCATGTATTGCGTGAAGGTTGAAAAAGTTTGAGATTATTTAAGTATGAAACAATTGCTTGGCTTGTCATCGAGGGTATAGAAGTTGGGAACATCTTTGTGTGACGAAAATGAAGCATAGCCTAACTATATGATTTTGTAGGGATGAACTTTCTTTTGCCATGTTATTTTGAGAAGACATGATTGCCTTGATTAGTATGCTTGAAGTATTATTATTTCTGTGTCAATATGAACTTTTGTCTTGAATCTTTCGGATCTGAATATTCATATCACAATTAAGAAGATTTACATTGAAATTATGCCAAAGTATCACTCCGCATCAAAAATTCTTTTTTCTCATTTACCTACTCGAGGACGAGCAGGAATTAACCTTGGGGATGCCTAATACATCTCCAACGTATCTATAATTTTTGATTGCACCATGCTACTTTATCTACTATTTTGGACTATATTGGGCTTTATTTTCCACTTTTATATTACTTTTGGGACTAACCTATTAACTGGAGGCCCAGCCCAGAATTGCTGTTTTTTTGCCTATTTCAGTGTTTTGAAGAAACGGAATATCAAACGGAGTCCAAACGGAATGAAACCTTCGGGAACATGATTTTCCAACCGAACGTGATCTAGGAGACTTGGACCCTACTCCAAGAAGTGCCAGAGGCGGTCACGAGGGTGGAGGGCGCGCCCCCTGGGCGCGCCCCTTACCTCGTGGCCCCCCTAACGCTCCACCGACGTACTCCTTCCTCCTATATATACCTACGTATCCCCGTACGATCAGAATAGGAGCCAAAAACCTAATTCCACCGCCGCAACCTTCTATATCCACGAGATCCTATCTTGGGGCCTATTCTGGAGCTCCGCCGGAGGGGGCATCCACCACGGAGGGCTTCTACATCATCACCATAGCCCCTCCGATGAAGTGTGAGTAGTTTACTTCAGACCTTTGGGTCCATAGCTAGTAGCTAGATGGCTTCTTCTCTTTTTTTCGATCTCAATACAATGTTCTCCCCCTCTCTCGTGGAGATCTATTCGATGTAATCTGCTTTTTCCGGTGTGTTTGTTGAGACCGATGAATTGTGGGTTTATGATCCAGTATTATCTATGGAAAATATTTGATTCTTCTCTGAATTCTTTTATGTATGATTGAGTTATCTTTGCAAGTCTCTTCAAATTATCCTTTTTGGTTTGGCCAACTAGATTGGTAGTTCTTGCAATGGGAGAAGTGCTTAGCTTTGGGTTCAATCTTGTGGTGTCCTTACCAAAGGATGAAAGGGTTGCAAGGCACGTATTGTATTGTTGCCATCGAGGATAACAAGATGGTTTTTTATCATATTGCATGAATTTATCCTCTACATCATGTCATCTTGCTTAAGGCATTACTCTTTGTTACTTAATACTCTAGATGCATCTTTGGATAGCGGTCGATGAGTGGAGTAATAGTAGTAGATGCAAGAATCGTTTGATCTACTTGTTTTGGACGTGATGCCTATATACATGATCATTGCCTAGATATACTCATAACTATGCTCAATTCTGTCAATTGCTCAACAGTAATTTGTTCACCCACCGTAGAATAATTATGCTCTTAAGAGAAGCCACTAGTGAAACCTATGGCCCCCGGGTCTATTCTCATCATATCAATATCTATCACTTTATTTACTTGCTTTGTTTTTTACTTTGCCTTTTACTTTTTACTTTGCATCTATCTATGAAAAATACCAAAAATATTATCTCTATCAGATCTCACTCTCGTAAGTGACCGTGAAGGGATTGACAACCCCTAAGCGTTAGTTGCGAGTTGCTATTGTTTTTTGTAGGTACGAGGGACTTGTGCGTGGTCTCCTACTAGATTGATACCTTGGTTCTCAAAAACTGAGGGAAATACTTGGGTACTTTGCTGCATCATCCTCTCCTCTTCGGGGAAATCCAACGCAGTGCTCAAGAGGTAGCAAGAAGAATTTCTGGCGCCGTTGCCGGGGAGGCTCACGCAAGCAAGTCAACTATACCAAGTACCCATCGCAATCCCTATCTCTTGCATTACATTATTTGCCATTTGCCTCTCGTTTTCCTCTCCCCCACTTCACCCTTGCCGTTTTATTCGCCCTTCTTCCATTCGATCTTATGTTTGCTTGTACCTTCTTTTTTCTTGCATCTTCGCTTGCTAAATGTTTATGGACCCTCATCCGCTTGCCAATCTTTTTAAGAGATCCAATTATGATGAACCAATTGCTAGTGAGTTTTGTGCACTAGATTGTCTTTATGAAGTTTTGCTTGAAATTCGTGAATCTAGAAATTGTGATGAAGTACTTTATGAAGAGATTCACGATAACTCTTTGAATAAAAAGCATGATTGCAATGATTTTACTATAAGTTCTCTTGATGACAATTGTGCTAATAATATGCAAAACCCTAAGCTTGGGGATGCTAGTTTTGCTATGTCTACTACTTGTTGCAGTGATCATGATTGGGGTAATTCTTCTTATGATCTTGAAAATTTATTTAAGCCCCATGATGAACATGAGATTGATAATAGTGTTTGCAATATTGAAAGTGGGTTTGGAAGAGTGCCAACTTTAGATCCCACATATTTGGAGAATGTTCAATCTTATGGTATTTTTGACAAAAGTGGGTCTGGAGAGGTCATGACTTTAGTTAATGTTAATCCCACTATTTTGGAAGAGTGTCAACTTCACATGCATGTGGATCGTGTTGGAAATATTTTATGTGGTAGTTATTTTGTTGATTTTTCTTATGATCCTACATGTAATTATTATGAGAGAGGAAAATATGGTCGTAGAAATTTTCATGTTACAAAATTAGCTCTCTTCATGTTGAGATTGCTATCATCTCTTTGTTCTTCCTGCATATGCTAGTTTTTGCTTGCCGTGATAATTTGTTTGCTTACGAGATGCCTTTGCATAGGAAGTATGTTAGACTTAGATGTGTTTGTCACGTGTTTTATTATGCTCTCTTTGTGCTTCAATTCTTGTCTTTCATGTGAGTATCATTAAAATTATCAAAGCCTAGCTAGGGGCGTTAAACGATAGCGCTTGTTGGGAGGCAACCCAATTTTATTTTGTGTTTTTTGTTTTTGCTTCTGTTTAGGAATAAATAATCCATCTACCCTCTGTTTGGATGTAGTTTTATCTTTTAATTAGTGTTTGTGCCAAGTAGAACCTATAGGATAACCTACGATGATAGTTGATTTGATTCTACTGAAAAAAAGAAACTTTGCACGCACGAATATAATTTTGCTAAATCACAGGAACGTGCTTTTGCGTTGATTATTTTTGTTGCTGTTAAATAAAGAAATTTTCCAGGACTTCCTATTTTGGTAGAATTTTTAGAGTTCTAGAAGTTTGCGTTAGTTACAGATTGCTACAGACTCTTCTGTTTTCAACAGATTCTGTTTTTCGTGTGTTGTTTGCTTATTTTGATGAATCTATGGCTAGTAAAATAGTTTATAAACCATAGAGAAGTTGGAATACAGTAGGTTTAACACCAATATAAATAAAGAATGAGTTCATTACAGTACCTTGAAGTAGTCTTTTGTTTTCTTTCTCTAACGGAGCTCACGGGATTTCTGTTGAGTTTTGTGTTGTGAAGTTTTCAAGTTTTGGGTGAATTCTTTTGATGGATTATGGAACAAGGAGTGGCAAGAGCCTAAGCTTGGGGATGCCCATGGCACCCCCAATATAATACAAGGACACCAAAAAGTCAAAGCTTGGGGATGCCCCGGAAGGCATCCCCTCTTTCGTCCACTTCCATCGGTAATTTACTTGGAGCTATATTTTTATTCACCAACATGATATGTGTTTTGCTTGGAGCGTCTTGTATTATTTGTGTCTTTGCTTGTTAGTTTACCACAATCATCCTTGCTGTACACACCTTTTGAGAGAGCCATATATGAATTGGAATTTGTTAGAATACTCTATGTGCTTCACTTATATCTTTTGAGCTTGATAGTTTTGCTCATAGGGCTTCACTTATATCTTTTGAGCTTGATAATTTTTGCTCTAGTGCTTCACTTAGATCTTTTAGAGCGCGGTGGTGGATTTGTTTTAAAGAAACTATTGATCTCTCATGCTTCACTTAGATTATTTTGAGAGTCATTAATAGCATGGTAATTTGCTTAATGTGAATATACTTGGTATTCAAGATATGTGAAACTTTCTTTTGAGTCCGTTGAATACTAAGATAAGTTTGATGCTTGATCATTGTTTTGAGATATGGAGGTAATAATATCAAAGTCGTGCCAGTTGGGTGATTATGAATTTGAGAAATACTTGTGTTGAAGTTTGAAGTCCCATAGCATGCACGTATGGTTAAAGTTGTGTAAAAAATTTGAAACATGAAGTGTACCTGGCTTGTGCATCCTGATGAGTGGCGGTCGGGGACGAGCGATGGTCTTTTCCTACCAATCTATGCCCCTAGGAGCATGCGTGTAGTACTTAATTTTTGATGACTTCTAAATTTTTGCAATAAGTATATGAGTTCTTTTTACTAATGTTGAGTCCATGGATTATACGCACTCTCACCTTTCCACCTTTGCTAGCCTCTTCGGTACCATGCATTGCCCTTTCTCATCTTGAGAGTTGGTGCAAACTTCGCAGGTGCATCCAAACCCCGTGATACGATACGCTCTATCACACATAAACCTCCTTATATCTTCCTCAAAACAGCCACCATACCTACCTATCATGGCATTTCCATAGCCATTCCGAGATATATTGCCATGCAACTTCCATCACCATCATCATGACATACATTACTTTTGTCATATTGCCATTGCATGATCATGTAGCTGACATCGTATTTCTGGCAAAGCCACCATGCATTATTTTTCATACATGTCACTCTTGATTCATTGCACCATCCCGGTACACCGCCGGAGGCATTCATATAGAGTCATATCTTGTTCTAAGTTTCCAGTTGTAATCTTTATGTTGTAATCAATAGAAGTGTGATGATCATCATTATTAGAGCATTGCCCAAATAAAAAAAGAGAAGAAAGGCCAAAATAAAAAAAGAAAGCCCCCCAAAAAAAAAAGAAAAGGGCAATGCTGCTATCTCTTTTTCCACACTTGTGCTTCAAAGTAGCACCTTGTTCCTCATGTAGTGAGTCTCATATATTGTGCTTCAAAATAGCACCTTGTTCCTCATGTAATGAGTCTCATAAAGTTGTCCTTTTCATTCTAGTGGGAAATTTTCATTATAGAACTTGGCTTGTATATTCCTACGATGGGCTTCCTCAAATGCCCTAGGTCTTCATGAGCAAGCGAGCTGGACGCACACCCACTAGTTTTCTTTTGTTGAGCATTCATAGCTCTAGTGCATCCGTTGCATGGCAATCCCTACTCCTCATGTTGACATCAATTGATGGGCATCTCCATAGCCCGTTGATTAGCCTCGTCAATGTGAGACTTTCTCCTTTTTTGTCTTCTCCACACAATCCCCCATCATCATATTCTATTCCACCCATAGTGCTATATCCATGGCTCACACTCATGTATTGCATGAAGGTTGAAAAAGTTTGAGATTATTTAAGTATGAAACAATTGCTTGGCTTGTCATCGGCGTTATAGAAGTTGGGAACATCTTTGTGTGACAGAAATGAAGCATAGCCTAACTATATGATTTTGTTGGGATGAACTTTCTTTTGCCATGTTATTTTGAGAAGACAAGATTGCTTTGATTAGTATGCTTGAAGTATTATTATTTCTGTGTCAATATGAACTTTTTTCTTGAATCTTTCGGATTTGAATATCCATATCACAATTAAGAAGATTTACATTGAAATTATGCCAAAGTATCACTCCGCATCAAAAGTTATTTTTTATCATTTACCTACTCGAGGACGAGCAGGAATTAAGCTTGGGTATGCCTGATACGTCACCAACGTATCTATAATTTTTGATTGCTCCATGCTACTTTATCTACTGTTTTGGACTATATTGGGCTTTATTTTCCACTTTTATATTACTTTTGGGACTAACCTATTAACCGGAGGCCCAACCCAGAATTGCTGTTTTTTTGCCTATTTCAGTGTTTCAAAGAAACATAATATCAAACGGAGTCCAAACGGAATGAAACCTTCGGGAACGTGATTTTCCAACCGAACGTGATCCAGGAGACTTGGACCCTACTCCAAGAAGTGCCAGAGGCCATCACGAGGTTGGAGGGCGCGCCCCCTAGGCGCGCCCCCTACCTCGTGGGCCCCCTGACGCTCCACCGACGTACTCCTTCCTCCTATATATACCTACGTATCCCCATATGATCAGAACAGGAGCCAAAAACCTAATTCCACCGCCGCAACCTTCTGTATCCACGAGATCCATCTTGGGGCCTATTCGGGAGCTCCGCCGGAGGGGGCATCCACCATGGAGGGCTTCTACATCATCACCATAGCCCCTCCGATGAAGTGTGAGTAGTTTACTTCAGACCTTCGGGTCCATAGCTAGTAGCTAGATGGCTTCTTCTCTCTTTTTGGATCTCAATACAATCTTCTCCCCCCCTCTCGTGGAGATTTATTTGATGTAATCTTCTTTTTGCGGTGTGTTTGTTGAGACCGATGAATTGTGGGTTTATGATGCAGTATTATCTATGGAAAATATTTGATTCTTCTCTGAATTCTTTTATGTATGATTGAGTTATCTTTGCAAGTCTCTTTGAATTATCCTTTTTGGTTTGGCCAACTTGACTGGTAGTTCTTGCAATGGGAGAAGTGTTTAGCTTTGGGTTCAATCTGGCGGTGTCCTTACCCAGTGTCAGAAAGGGCTGCAAGGCACATATTGTATTGTTGCCATCGAGGATAACAAGATGGTTTTTTTATCATATTGCATGAATTTATCCCTCTACATCATGTCATCTTGCTTAAGGCATTACTCTTTGTTACTTAATACTCTAGATGCATGCTGGATAGCGGTCGATGAGTGGAGTAATAGTAGTAGATGCAGAATCGTTTCGATCTACTTGTTTTGGACGGGATGCCTATATACATGATCATTGCCTAGATATACTCATAACGTGCTCAATTCATCAATTGCTCAACAAGAATTTGTTCACCCACCGTAGAATACTTATGCTCTTGAGAGAAGCCACTAGTGAAACCTATGGCTCCCAGGTCTATTCTCATCATATCAATCTCTATCACTTTATTTACTTGCTTTGTTTTTACTTTGCCTTTTACTTTTTACTTTGCATCTATCTATCAAAAATACCAACAATATTATCTCTATCAGATCTCACTCTCGTAAGTGACCGTGAAGGGATTGACAACCCCTAAGCGTTGGTTGTGAGTTGCTATCGTTTTGTGTAGGTACGAGGGACTTGTGCGTGGTCTCCTACTAGATTGATACCTTGGTTCTCAAAAACTGAGGGAAATACTTACGCTACTTTGCTGCATCATCCTCTCCTCTTCGGGGAAATCCAACGCAGTGCTCAAGAGGTAGCACCGGCCCCTCCTTCCCTCCTTTATATACGGGGGAGGGGCACCCCATAGACACACAAGTTGATTCTTAGCCGTGTGTGGTGCCCGCTCCACATATTTCCACCTCGGTCATATTGTCGCGGTGCTTAGGCGAAGCCCTGCATCGGTAACTTCATCATCACCGCCACCATGCCATGATGCTGAAAACTCTCCCTCGACCTCAGCTGGATCTAGAGTTCGTGGGACATCACCGAGCTGAACGTGTCCAGATCGCGGAGGTGCCGTGCGTTCGGTGCTTGGATCGGTTGGATCGCGAAGATGTTCAACTACATCAACCGCGTTACTAAACACTTCCGCTTTCGGTCTACAAGTGTACATGGACACACTCTCCCGGCTCGTTGCTATGCATCTCCTAGATAGATCTTGCGTGATCGTAGGAATTTTTTTTGAAATACAGCTTTCCGCAACAGTGGCATCCGAGCAGGTCCATGCGTAGATGTTATATTCACGAGTAGAACACAAAGAGTTGTGTGCGATATTAGTCATACTGCTTACTAGCATGTCATACTTTGATTCGGCGGTATTGTTGGATGAAGTGGCTCAGGCCGACATTACACGTACGCTTATGCGAGACTGGTTCTACCGATATGCTTCGCACACAGGTGGCTAGTGGGTGTCTGTTTCTCCAACTTTAGTTGAATCAAGTGCGACTACGCCCGGTCCTTGTTGAAGGTTCAAATAGCAAACTTGACGAAAAATCGTTGTGGTTTTGATGCGTAGGTAAGAACGCTTCTAGCTAAGCCCGTAGCAGCCACGTAAATTTGCAACAACAAAGTAGAGGACGTCTAACTTGTTTTTGCAGGGCATGTTGTGATGTTATATGGTCAAGACGTGATTATATAAATTGTTGTATGAGATTATCATGTTTTGTAACACAGTTATCGGCAACTGGCAGGAGCCATATGGTTGTCGCCTTATTGTATGAAATGCAATCGCCATGTAATTGCTTTACTTTATCACTAAGCGGTGATAATAGTCGTAGAAGCAATAGTTAGCGAGACGACAACGATGCTTCGACGGAGATCAAGGTGTCAAGCCGGTGACGATGGTGATCATGACGGTGCTTTGGAGATGGAGATCAAAGGCACAAGATGATGATGGTCATATCATATCACTTATATTGATTGCACGTGATGTTTATCCTTTATGCATCTTATTTTGCTTAGTACGGCGGTAGCATTATAAGATGATCTCTCACTAAATTTCAAGGTACAAGTGTTCTCCCTGAGTATGCACCATTGCGACAGTTCGTCGTGCTGAGACACCATGTGATGATCGGGTGTGATAAGCTCTACGTTCACATACAGCGGGTGCAAGCCAGTTTTGCACACACAGAATACTCGGGTTAAACTTGACGAGCCTAGCATATGTGGATATGACCTCGGAACACTGAGACTGAAAGGTCGAGCGTGAATCATATAGTAGATATGATCAACATAGTGATGTTCACCATAGAAAGCTACTCCATCTCACGTGATGATCGGACATGGTTTAGTTGATATGGATCACGTGATCACTTAGATAATTAGAGGGATGTCCATCTAAGTGGGAGTTCTTAAGTAATATGATTAATTGAACTTTAATTTATCATGAACTTAGTACCTGATAGTATTTTGCATGTCTATGTTGTTGTAGATAAATGGCCCGTGCTGTTGTTCTGTTGAATTTTAATGTGTTCCTAGAGAAAGATAAGTTGAAAGATGATGGTAGCAATTACACGGACTGGGTCCATAACTTGAGGATTTTCCTCATTGCTACACAGAAGAATTACGTCCTGGAAGCACCGCTAGGTGCCAAACCCGCTGCAGGAGCAACGCCAGATGTTATGAACATCTCGCAGAGCAAAGCTGATGACTACTTGATAGTTCAGTGTGCCATGCTTTACGGCTTAGAACCGGGACTTCAACGATGTTTTGAACGTCATGGAGCTGTGAGATGTTCCAGGAGTTGAAGTTAATATTTCAAGCAAATGCACGGATTGAGAGATATGAAGTCTCCAATAAGTTCTATAGCTGCAAAATGGAGGAGAATAGTTCTGTCGGTGAGCATATACTCAGAATGTCTGGGTACCACAATCACTTGACTCCATTCGAAGTTAAAATTCCAATTGATAGTGTCATTTACAGAGTTCTTCAATCACTGCCACCAAGCTACAAGAGCTTCGTGATGAACTATAATATGCAAGGGATGGATAAGACGATTCCCGAGCTCTTCCCAATGCTAAAAGCTGCGGAGTGTAACACCCCCAGTGTCATGCTACAGTAATCCCCTGTTAATGGTGCCATGTCATCACATTACTGTTGCTAATCTTCACTTGATCCAAATCACAATTCAAATTCAAATCCAATCTGAAGTCAAAAATTCATATTTGTCAGACATGAAAACTAAAATGTTCGTCATGTGCCAAATAATCATTTGTTAATTTTGGTGGTGAACCAACATTATTTTGCAAATGTTTAAATGCCCTAAACAATTTTAAAACAGTGGCTAAAGCAAATAAATTAAATGCTTGTTAAGTTATGAAAATAATATACTAGTTTATTTTGGTGCCAAGTTAATTATAGCAGTGGCCTAAGTTAAAATGGTATTTTAGGTGCAAGATTGATTTTTATAAAATTATTGTGCTTTCTGAAGTTAAAAAAACCCAGAAAAGTTAAAAAGAAAACCAAAAGAAGAGAGAGAGAGAGAGAGACATCAACCCCCTGGACCTAACCCACCCGGGCCGGCCCAACTAACCCACCCGAGCCACCTAGATCCCCCCTGCCCGTCACCTTCCCTGTTCCCCCGACCGGGGTCGGAACAGGGGCGTAGCCCCGCCGAACCCACTCGTCGTCGTCGGTGAGGGGATAAGGCTGCCACGCGCGCGCCTCGATCCCTCCCACACTCCACGCCCCTCTCCCTCTCCGCCTCTCCTCTCAGATCCCTTTTCCACCCATGCGCTGCTGGCTCTCCTCTCCGCCATGGTCGACACTGCCGTCGCCTCCGCTTGCTCACCCATGTAGCCACCGGCCCCTCCTCGACGAGCCACTGTGTTCAGACGCGCCATCAACGTCCACTACTGCGACCCCAACTACCCGCTCGAGCCGAAGCCTGCTACAACACCGCCCCGACCAAGTCATCATCCTCGGCTCCGACGAGCACCGTCGCCCCGCTTCTGCTGCTCCTAAGCGTTCATGGGGCCACAGTGTGCCTGCTAGGTGAGCCTCCGCGTCGCTCCCTTCCCTCTCTTTCACGCTCGAGCACGCTCCGTCACCGTCCCCGCGGAGGTGAGCTCCGCCGCCCGCCATGGCCGCTGCCCGCGCGCCGTACACGCTCCCGAGCCCCAGCGCAAGTCACTGGCGTGCTCCAGGACACGTGCAACACCCAGTCGTAGCCCCAACCGCACCCCTAGGTCGCTCCCGCCGCGATTTGAACGGGGCCCGAGCGCCACCGCCGCTCCCCGTCGCTGCTCCGGCCAACTTCGGCCTCCCCAGCATCGCCTATTACCACCACTTGACGCGGCGTTGCCGCCGTTGTAATGTCCGCCGCCGGCGCGCCACCGCCACCGCTGATGTGGCTGCCTGGGGCCACCACCCTGGGTCGCTGACCGGTGGCCCATGTGGCCCCGCTCGCCCCCTTGACCAAGTTGACCCAGTCAATCTCGCTGACTGGGCAACCACTAGTCACTGACTGGTGGGCCCCGCCCCTAACACTAATTAAATTAGTTAATTTATTGAAATATAAATTGATTACTCACTAACAGTGGGCCACCGTTATCTAATTAGTTAGATTAATTGAAATTAAACTCTGTTAAGGCCACTATCTATGACAGGTGGGACCCATTGGTCAGTTTGACCAGTCAAACAGGTCAGCTGACTGCTGACGTCATGTTGATGCATTGCTGATGGATTAATAGGTTTCTGTTAATATAAATAATTCCAGAATATGTTTTATACTTGCAAAAATCATAGTAATTAAACCGTAACTCCGATGAAAATGTTTTCTACATGAAAGTTGCTCAGAAAAATGTGACGAATCCAGATACGCGGTCCGTTTACCTGTCAGATACCTCTAACTATCTGAACATTGAACATTCCCCCTCCGTTCATCTGTCTGACACAGGTCCGGAACCGGGAAAACATTCCCGGTTGAATTCCCCCTTCACCTTTATCATGTAGCCATACGTTAGGTCACACCCGGCACAGCATATTGCCACGTTATGCTTTGTGATGCTATGTTTGCATTATATTTACTGTTTCTTCCCCCTCTTCTCTCTAGTAGACCCTGAGACCGATGTTGCCCCTGTGATCGACTACGTCACCGATGGCCCCTCCTTGCCGGAGCAACCAGGCAAGCCCCCCCTTTGATCATCCTGATATCGCCCATTCCATTCTCTCATGCTTGCATTAGATTTTGCTATTGTTATTGTTTGCTCCTATTCTGATGCATAGCCTGCTTTTGTAACCTGCTTATTGTTACCTTACCTGCTTATCCTAAACTGCTTAGTATAGGTTGCTTAGTGATCCATCAGTGACCCCCACCTTGTCCTTGTTGCCCCTGCTTCATCATCGAAGACCCGATCAACGGGATCGAAGACCAGGCCCCTTCACCGCACATCACTTTCCCCTTAGTTGTTCGACACTGCTGGGTTACTATTGAGAGCCAAGGGTGAGACCTCTACAACACTTCTAATGTTAACCCTGTAGTGTAGCTATTCAGTCATGGTCATCGAGGGTGATTCCGCCTTAACCACTTCCGATACGACTCTGTCGTGCAACCCCTCAAGTGTGAACCTCGGGGGTGATTCCTCTTACGTTCACCTTGATGATTACATCGAGTGGAACTCACCAGGGGTGATTCCTCGGGTTTCCCCATTGATGCTTAAACACGCAGTTACTATGATTACTATGACTTTACACTGAACCATGTTACTAAAGACGGGTCTACCCCGAGGGGTACCCGCGCGAGCATAATTACGAGTGATGTGGAGTCGGGTTGACCTGGAAGGTGCCCGCGAGATAATTACGAGGCGTGGTCGGGCATTCTTAGCCCTTGCCGCAAGTCCTCGAGATGGGGCAATGGGGTCACATCTTTCGTGAGTCTCTGCTTGTTACCGCGCATCCCTATTCCACTATAATTTGGATATTTGATCCGAGGGGCCTCTGGCCTGATAGCACTAACCATCACGTGGGCATAGTATGGGCGTTCTACATTGTATGCATTAGCCGAAGCTTAATAGACGTCAGCGACTGAGCGGCGCTCGCCGGGTTGGACTGATAAGCACCCGCCTTTTTAGGTAGGTATCTAGGTCTGCACACCGGCTGCCCTCACAACGTGCAGGAGTTCCCGGGCCGATGGCCCATGACCCCCGGGGGCATAGGATTAGTCCGGCGTGCTGACCTCTCTATTAAGCCTAGGTTGGGTTGCGGCATATTGTTTGGCCGAGGCCGGGCATGACCCAGGAAAGTGTGTCCGACCGGAGTTAAGCGAGCGTGGTGGGTAAGTTGGTGCACCCCTGCAGGGAAGAAAACATCTATCGATAGCCTGTCCTACGGTAACGGACACTTGGAGTTGTATCCCGATATATACAACTAGAACTGGATACTTGAGATGAGAAATGGATATGAGAAATGGACATGAGAACTGGATAGTATGGCTCTGGGATTGCTTTCTTGCAGGGAGTCGAGGAAGGATCTCTGCCCCGAGGTTGATAACACTACTACTACTTTACTTTATGCTACTCTACTCCCTCTTGTTTGCTGCAAGATGGTGGTTTCCAGAAGATGGTAGTCTTCGATAGGACTAGGCCTTCTCTCTATTCTGGCATTTCTACAGCCCAGTCGACATATACATCCTTCCTTTGATAATGTTGCATATGTAGTGTAGATCCTTGCTTGCGAGTACTTTGGATGAGTACTCACGGTTGCTTTGTTACCCCTTCCCCCCTTCTTTCTTCTTTCTGGTTGTTGCAACCAGATGTCGGAGCCCAGGAGCCAGATGCCACCGCCGGTGTCTACTACTATGTGGAGACAGCTGACGACCAGGAGTAGTTAGGAGGCTCCCAGGCAGGAGGCCTTGCCTTTTCGATCGTAGATGCTTTTGTGCTAGCCTTCTTAAGGCAAACTTGTCTAACTTATGTATGTACTCAGATATTGTTGCTTCCGCTGACACGTTTGTATTCAAGCTGATGTATTCGAGCCCTCGAGGCCCCTGACTTGTAATATAAAGCTTGTATTATTTTAATTTGTGTCTAGAGTTGTGTTGTGATATCTTCCCGTGAGTCCCTGATCTTGATCGTACACATTTGCATGTATGATTAGTGTACGATTGAATCGGGGGCGTCACAAGTTGGTATCAGAGCCGACTGCCTGTAGGTAGCCCCCTTTCCAACTCCTTGGCCGAAGTTGAGTCTAGTTACTACAAAACTTTTACTAACATGGCTGTGTGTCTTGCGGGCCCACGTCGCCATTGAGTGGTATTAGTATCTTTTATTCCTCGTCTATACTCTGGGACTCTGATCTCTCTTCCATTCGGGTTAAATAACTTTGCTAACTCTAACACTAGGTTCTCGTAATCGCTTCCTCCCGGAGAGCTCCTTCAACACAGATGATCGTCTGCTACATCAGAAGCCTCTGAAGACACTTCTCGATGTATCCCGAGACCCTGTGTCCACGCCTTGCAGGTTCTGACCGCCGGTAATCCCCGTGAATAACATCCTTGCCACTTGTACCTTCATCCCCAGTTGTTCATTTACTTTCCTAAATACTTGGAAATACTATCTGATTTTCCAAAAATCCTCTGCAGCCTGTTACTCTTGATTCTCCTTGCCTACTTGCATTATGGATAATCCCATAAGTCTAGTAATCTCATTGGCATCCTTTGTCACTATCCTTTTGAGTCTGTTGATTCAATATGTTGCAGATGCTCACAATCCTCGGTCGGATCATAGAATTTGTCCTTCCGGCTTGGACATCATTTGACCAAGAGTTGTTTCTCTACCAATCAAATTGCCGTCAATTGTATCCTTAGGGCTATTCAACTTACTTATCTTTTGATTAGAGCATCTGCTTTGATCTTCTAGTTTTGAAATCATGATTTCTTTGCATTTAAGCATCGAATTATTCAGATGTTTCTATAATCCGAAGCCTTTGCACTCTTTCTTCTTCTGGTTGAGTACCGACACTCACATCAGATCCTATGTGGACCGCCATATCCTTGGTTGGCTTGTTATCTGACAATGTCCTTCACATTCATTAAACTTGTGAGGTTTGCCCTAACACATATTGCCTTCGGTAAATTGTATACTCTGCTTATTGTCAGCCATGCTCTATCATTGAGTGGATGTTATATGCTCTGGAAATTAGTGGTATATGTTCCTAAGATACCCCTACGGGTTGAACCTATACCTTTCCTAAATCTGTGTGAACTCGAAAGAGATGTGAGTCATACTCTTCTGGTGCTTCACCAGACAAATCTTTCGCGCTACAAATTCTTCGAAAACGAGGAGTGAATGAAAGATTATGCATTGAAGAAGTGGGAGTCGAACTTGAACCTTTGTGTTCATGCCCATGGACCCGATGTAGAACTTATCATGGAAGCTGTTCGTAAAAATAGTTACCCCTTGTTATAAGTCCATCTTGTATCGGTGGTTTGATCTTTCATAACCGTGGTTCTAACCATAGTTTCTCCTTAATTCCATTTCCCTGACAAGTTACTGCAAGTAATTTCACTTGTCCAACCTCTAATTTGATCTACCTTCAAGTATTGCCTCATGTTATCTCGAGGATATTGTGTCATTGCACTACCTCTTGTAAATTCTTAATTGAAGTGATACTCCGTCACATCATTCCTAGCCTGATTGGCTACATCATTATCGTCCTAAATTATAACTATGCTACCCGGTCCTTCCCGGAGCACAATTTTTCAATGATGAGCTAAGCTTATGTCGCTCTTCCTCATCTTATCATTCCACCTTGAACAACAAGCTTGAATCCGAGCTTGTGTCATATCCAGTGGTTTCAATAACCTTTCGCTCCATCATTCATTTGACTTGATGTCATCGCCGATCTATTACATTTTAATGAGATCTCTCGACAAATGTGTCGTGATCATCATCGACAATGATTTGCCTTCTTCCAAGTTGTGAATCGAATTCATGATGGGAAATACCATCCTTTCCCCTCGATGATTTCTTATCATCGACAACATTATTGCCTTCCTTCCATCACAAACTTGTTCGTGTTATGTATGCACCTTACTATCCAGCCTGTACTATGTACTAACTTGAAGCATTACTGTCTTTTGATGCTAAGGATATTGTGAGGATTGCTCCATCTCTTAAGAATTCCTGGTATAGAGATACTTCTCGTCATCTCCATTCATTTCTTGGTCCCCTTGTTGTTTCTAATTGGAATACCACTAAATTGAACTATGACGTGTGAATTCAAAACTTCTAGCAACTCTATTGCTTCGAAGTGAATGGTCGATATTTTCATTCTAAGTCTTTTGGTTATTGAATCACCATTCCAACATTGATCATGCTACTTGGGCCATATTTCCAGGTGTATTTTTGTTTAATGTTTAATTAAGGATGCTCTCCTCGAACATACTTCAGTATATACTTTGGCATGTCTTATGCTATCACCTTGATCACTTAATTGTGAAAATCCATGTTTATGGAAATCTCAACGAATTGTTTCTGAGCCCGTTGGCAACATCCTCATCTCTTGCTTGTTGAAATTGTATGACTTATTTTATAAGTTATTCTTGATAGATCCTTTGTGTATCCAAAGTCCGACCTTTGCTTGAAGGTCAAGTCCGTGCTATCTCGAAGCATGTCTGTGGTACTCCGATTTTCAATAAAAACTTTTGAAGCACAGTGCTAATTGTTTTCTTATCAATTATCCAACCACCATTGTATGGGTAAACCTCATATCTTCCTTGCCCCTTTGTCTAAATGGTTTAATACTTGGAGCCCTATCATGCTCTGCCTTTCCTTGGGAAAGTTATACTCTAATACTTGGGTATAAACACCTTTCCTTTCCATTGGTCTGATTATTATAATAATCACATTTTCCTTTCCATTGTTTTGTTTCACCTTTCTTGTAATCTAACCTGCCTGAGCAGAGATAAATCCCTGCTTAGGTAAACACCTCGGTGTACAATTTGTCAGTAAGACCTTGTTATCATTGCTGTTGACATTCTGGTAACCACCGATGGACGAGAACTTTGCCTATTGGTCCGCCCCGTTCAACGAGCAGGAAAATAGTTCTCTTCGTCCCTCGCCCTTGGTACCAACGTTGTTGGCAACATAATGACAGTCTATCATCTGACAAGCCTTGCTATCGGCCCCCTTTCTACTTTTAACCCACATGGTGGGCCCATTACCCACAGTTCCACAGGATTGAAACCTGACTCCTGTACATCCTTGATTCCGAAGTATCGTTTTTTACTTGCCTTCGTATGTAATTCATGAGCCACCTTCCTAGTGATCTATTCTAGTATCAGACGTAATATTTTTGTTGTTGTTGCTCTGAACCCCTTTCACCTTTTGATTAGGCATCGAATGGTTGCCTGCCCGTTAAAACTTCTCGTGGTACCTTCATACTTTGCTCTCGATGTTTTATTAAGTTTCAACTTGGGAGATACTTCCGCCTCATTCCCTGAATTGTTCACCAGATAATTAACCCTATAAGGGTCAGTTCTCCCGAAGTTACTCTTTACTTCACCACTTAATTCTCGGGACGAGATTTCTTGTAGTGGAGGAGATTTGTAACACTCCCAGTGTCATGCTACAGTAATCCCCTGTTAATGGTGCCATGTCATCACATTACTGTTGCTAATCTTCACTTTATCCAAATCACAATTCAAATTCAAATCCAATCTAAAGTCAAAAATTCATATTTGTCAGACATGAAAACTAAAAATTTCATCATGTTCCAAATAATCCTTTGTTAATATTGGTGGTGAACCAACATTTTTTTTGCAAATGTTTAAATGCCCTAAACCACTTTAAAACAGCGGCTAAAGCTAATAAATTAAATGCTTGTTAAGTTATAAAAATAATATACTAGTTTATTTTGGTGCCAAGTTAATTATAGCAGTGACCTAAGTTAAAATGCTATTTTAGGTGCAAGATTGGTTTTTATAAAACTATTGTGCTTTCTGAAGTAAAAAAAAACAGAAAAGTTAAAAAGAAAACCAAAAGAAGAGAGAGAGAGAGACAGCAACCCCCTGGACCTAACCCACCTGGGCTGGCCCACCTAACCCGCTCGAGCCAGCCTAGATCCCCCTGTCCATCCCCTTCCCTGTTCCCTCGACCGGGGTCGGAACAGGGGCATAGCCCCGCCGAACCCACTCGTCGTCGTCGGCGAGGGGATAAGGCCGCCACGCGCATGCCTCGATCCCTCCCACTGTCCACGCCCCTCTCCCTCTCCGCCTCTCCTCTCAGATCCCCTTTCCCACCCACGCGCTGCTCCTTCTCCTCTCCGCCATGGTCGGCACTACCGTCACCTCCGCTTGCTCGCCCACGTAGCCACCGTCCCCTCCTCGACGAGCCACCGTGTTCAGACGCGTTGTCGACGTCCACTACTGCGACCCCGACTACCCGCTCAAGCCGAAGCCCGCTACAGCACCGCCCCGACCAAGTCATCGTCATCCGCTCCGACGAGCACCGTCGCCCCGCTTCACTGCTTCTGCTGCTTCTAAGCGTTCACGGGGCCACCGTGTGCCTGCTAGGTGAGTCTCCGTGTCGCTCTCTTCCTTCTCTTTCACGCTCTAGCGAGCTCCGTCGCTGTCCCCGCAGAGGTGAGCTCCGCCGCCCACCATGGCTGCCGCCCGCGCGCCGTACGCACTCCCGAGCCCCAGCGCAAGTCAATGGCGTGCTCCAGGACGCGCGCAACACCCAGTCGCAGCCCCAACCGCACCCTAGGTTGCTCCCGCCGCGATTCGAACGGGGCCCGAGCGCCACCGCCGCTCCCCGTCGCTGCTCCGGCCAACTCCGGCCTCCCCAGCATCGCCTATTACCAGCACTTGATGCAGCGTCGACCCGGTGTTCGAAAGAGCCCGCCCGCGCCTCCGTTCGTGCCTCCTGTCACTGAGTCCATCCTCGCCTAACTCCAGCAACCGCAAACCTCGACGACGGCGATGCTCTGACCGTCCCCGGCGGCGGCCGTCGTCACCATCGCGTGCGCGATGCCGGCAAGCACCCGTAGGTCCAAACCGCCGGCCTGGAGGCCCTATGCGGCCTTTTTCCGGCCGACTCCGGCGCGTCACTGCCGTTGTAATGTCCGCCGCCGGCGCGCCACTGCCACCGCTAACGTGGCCGCCCGGGGCCACCACCCTGGGTCGCTGACCGGTGGCCCCAGTGGCCCCGCTCGCCCCCTTGACCAAGTTGACCCGGTCAATCTCGCTGACTGGGCGACCACTAGTCACTGACTGGTGGGCCCTGCCCCTAACACTAATTAAATTAGTGTATTTATTTAAATATAAATTGATTACTCACTAACAGTGGGCCACCGTTATCTAATTAGTTAGATTAATTGAAATTAAACTCTGTTAAGGCCACTGTCTATGACAGCTGGGACCCATTGGTCAGTTTGACTAGTCAAACGGGTCAGCTGGCTGCTGACGTCATGCTGATGCATTGCTGACGCATTAATAGGTTTATGTTAATATAAATAATTCCAGAATATGTTTTAAACTTGCAAAAATCATAGTAATTAAACCGTAACTCCAATGAAAATGTTTTCTACATGAAAGTTGCTTAGAAAAACATGACAAATCCGGATACGCGGTCCGTTTACCTGTCAGATACCTCTAACTATCTGAACATGGAACATTCCCCCTCCGGTCATCTGTTTGACACAGGTCCGGAACCAGGAAAATATTCCCGGTTGAATTCTGTTGGGGATATTACTACTGGGTGTGAACCGGCCTACCTGGGCCGGGTTAACTTCATTAGTAGTATAAAGGTGATTAAGCCAAGCTGGCAGATGAAGGCCCAAGGCCTGTAGTCGGTTTAGAACCTGTAGCCGTAAACCGGCTTGATATGTAAACTTGTATTGTAAGTTAGGAATAGAGAGAGACCAACCAGGATACGAATATGAACCGGTGTTGGGACTCTATGGACCGACGGGCGTCACCCGTGTATATAAGGGGCGCCTGCAATGTTCGAAGACGAGAACAACAACTTGAGGCCTAGGCGAAGCTTATTTGCTCCTAGTCATCGAAACCACATCAATCCCATCACAACTAGGCGTAGGCTTTTACCTTCATCGAAGGGGCGAACTAGTATAAACCCTTGTGTCTTTGTGTCCGCTTTAACCCCTTCAAGTTAACCTGTAGCGATGGCTCCACGACTAAGTCCTTTCACAAGGACATCTGCCGTGACAAAACCACGACAGTTGGCGCCCACCGTGGGGCTATCGCACGATGGTTTGATAATCTTGGAGGGCAAATTCGAAGGACTCGAAGGCTATGCTGTGGGCCGGATGACCAAGAGTCGTCGTGGCAAGCTCTACATCGACGATGCAGGATGGGGTCCCAAAGCCGGCTCGATTGAGTATGGGTACCGGGTCCCCTTTGGTGGCATACACATTTTTATCGACAAGATTGGTGAGCCTGGGCCTGAGCCGGACATCTGCACCGACCTCGTCGAGACGGCTCAGCATGCGAGATCTACCCAGGTTAAACCGGCCGTGAAGCATGCCTTCGTGGGAGTCATCCACGGAGGAGAGCATGAGGACGAGTCAGAATACGGTAGCGAGACCGTCGTCTATTCTGGCTACGAGTCCTCAACCGGGGAGACCGAATCATTGTACCAGTTGCAAGACGACCAGATTAGGGGCTGTTCCAATCGCGACAAGATTCAGACCCCGATCGAGATCAACGGGTTGGAATATTCATGGCGGCAGCAGCGGCGAATCACTCTTCGACCGCAAGCAACAATGTTCTCCCGATCAGCAGCAGCAACGGCAGCAGGGGCAGGAGGCCTTGTACGCCCACCGGTTCAAGTTCTGTCTGACCTATTTGATGCACTAGCTGTACTTATGGCAGAGGCCAATCCGGCGGATCAGGAGGCCCATGATGCAAAGGTTGCAAAGGTGAGCGGGCAGATCGTACAGGCCAAAGCCGACCTGGCAGCGGAGAAGGATAGGATGGCCGCAGAGCGGGCCGCTTTGGACGCCCAGGCCTATAGGCTCATGCTCGACCAGAACACATCACATGAGGTCTTGAAGCGGAAGCACAGATCACACCTGCCGTTAGGGTTCGACCCTAGAAATCTCTTTCACACTCCAGAAGCTGGAACCAGTAATCCACCGTGGCACCGGGAGGTAAACCGGGTCGAGGCACCAGGGCCAGGAGCAACGGTCCAACCCCGCCTGATGGAACCTCCTCGGCAGAATGTTGGGATTCCTCCGCCGGTCCAGACACCTCCGGGTCATTATTCTAATCCTATGGACAATCTTGTCGCAGCTGCTTCGCGATTAGAAGCTATCCCGATCGAAGGAGACTCTCCGCAAGCAATAGAGACGCGCCGGGTTAAGGAACTTCTCCGAACCGCTTTGATTCAACAGGAGGCATATTCATACAGCCGCGATCGGATTCATTCCACACCTCGTCCAAGCCGGAGCTACAGTAGGCGCATGGATGAACCGGCTGTATCAAGCAATGCGCGGAGCCGTGAAGCGGCCCGTGGCAATAACCTGACAGGTGGTGTTCGCGATGCTCAGGATGTAGTGGACCGGGCCCGGGCACGAAGGGAGGCCGAGGAAGCAACACAGAATGAGGCGGGTCAGCTTACACCGATTCGTCCTACCACCTCCGCCGGGCCAGGGGTCGCCTCTAGCTTGGGAGTGCCCTGTTTAGTCCCCGCTTTACGTAATGTACGCCTGCCCAAAGACTTCAAGGGTCCGCGCAAGGTGCCGAATTACACCGCTGATTTATCTCCAGAAGCGTGGGTAGAGAGTTATGAGATGGCCATGGAGATGCTGGATGTGGATGAGACCGCGTGTGCAAAGTACCTCACCATGATGCTTGAAGGCACGGCCCGTACTTGGTTGAAGAGCCTGTTGCCTAATTCTATCAGTTCATGGGCCCAGTTGCGGACCCGGTTTATCCAGAATTTCAAAGATACGTGTAAGCAGCCTAAGTCCATAGTAGACTTGGCGGCTTGTGTTCAGGAGGACAGAGAGTCAACAACCCATTGGGTACGCCGCGTTTCGGAAGTCTTGCACTCGTATGACAGGATCAATGCTGACTCTGCGATCTTAATCCTTGAGGGCAACTGCCGGTTTAAGCCTCTAAAGTTGAAGTTGGGGCGCATGAAGCAGTTCTGTAACGAAATGGGAACTCTCATGGCCGCTTTAGTGAAGTATGCTGATTCTGATAGTACCAAGGATCCCGAGACTGACGATGACGAAGCAGGGAAGGGAAAGAAGAACAATAACTCCAAGGGGCATCAACACAAACCGGCGGGCCATGGGAACAGAGGCAAGCGTAAAGCGGATGGCAGCATGGAATTTGTGGCTAACACTAATCGCGAGGACAAGGGTCGGGCCTTGAGAGGTAAAGCGGTGAATCGTAGTGGAGCTCCGAATCCTAACCCGGATCGCTTAAACTATTTGTTGAATCAACCTTGTCCAAAACACGGGACGAAGGAAGCGCCGGCTAACCACCTTTGGAAGGATTGTTACATTATGCAGGTGTCGGTGTACTAAAGTAGGGGGTACCTTAGTGCCCCGAACTTGTGCACGGGCAGTCGCAGCACCCCGCGGCAAGGCTTGCCGGACGCCCGGCAAGGCTCTCCACCACTCCTTATCACTGCCATTTAAGAACAAAGTACTAACCAAGAGAACGAAGGCCCCGGCAAGAGGAGCTTGCCGGGAAGGCCAACCGAGGCATCACCAGAATACTTGCCGCGGCGCCCCGCACGCCCCGGCAAGGCCCAGCGGCCGGCAAGCTTGCCGGCACAACAAAAGGACCGCGCCTAAGGCACTTGCCGCGGCAAGGCTACCACCCAACTCCAACGCACCCAGTGACGCGTCGCCACCAGGCCATTCCAAGGGCACGTGGCGAGGCACTACGCAGCCATACGGAGCGAGGTGGCAAACAGAGCTGACAGAGGCGCCGTCGTGGCAACCGGAGGCTCACTTAACGGTCACTCCTCCTGCACTGTTGGGGCGACCGGACGGGCATTTAATGCCCTTGTCCCCTGCCGTCAGAGTTAGGTAGGGGCACTTTGTTGTCCTGCATCGTGCACCAACCTGCGATTTTACCTTTCTACCCCCTCTTCCTATGCTGCCACCTGTGGATCCCCCCTTCAGAGTATAAAAGGGAGGCCCATGCGCACGTAGAAGGGGTTCGGTCCATTCGATACCCATAGCTCCACCATATGCTTGTTCGCTCGAGCAAGATCAAATAACACACAGAAGGCAGCAGTAGGGGTCTTATCTCTCCGGAGAGCCCCGAAGCTGGGTAAAAATCGTCCGTCTCCCCCGCACGCTCGACCTCGATCTGCTCTGCGCACGGTCCCCGCTCCCCTGCCGAACCAGAAGGGGCCCCCGAGTGCCCCATAGGTGTTCGAGGCCACAGAGACACGAAAAAGCCCCGACATCTTTGGCGCGCCAGGTAGGGGGCGTCGAGATTGTGAGCATCTGATCCGGTCTCCACGCGTGCTACATCAGCGTCATCGTCAACATGCCACCGAAGAAGAAGCCTTCGGAGGTGGCCGCTCCGTCTACATCAATTCCACCACCACCGCCGGAGCAAGCAGGCGGTGAAGTGGACGCCGGCGGAGGAGCGGGTGCCGCCGGTGGGTCTCGTGTCGTCACCAGATCCAAGAACAAGGCCCCGCAAGCGTCGGCGACGGTGCAGATGCCGCACCCCTCCCAAGAGGTGCAAGGCCAACAACGCCCCGGTGCTCCTAGCATCGTGCTCGCGTTGGAGCAAGGCCAAGCTGGTGGGTCGCGGGACGCTCGAGGTCAGCATGCGCGCCCGCATGCTGGCGCGAGTGAGGTGCGGTCGCCTGGACGAGGTGTTGCTCCTCCCAATCCGGTTGGGAGTCCGAGCACATCCCGCTCCTCGCGCCGCTCGTCGCCGCCACCACCCAAGACAGCAGAGGAAGCGCTGGCCCGAGCCCAGCTGCTTCTAGATTTCCCTCCGGCGCCACACAAGATCGACGATCGAGGATGGCCATACACAGCCTCATCGGCCGCTTAACGGGCGACAAGCCCCGCGACCGAAGCGCGTCGAGGGCGGCAAGACGCCGGCGCAGCCGGCGCCGACAGGGCAGCTGGGGTGCCGCTTCGTCGCCTCCAGCCCCAAAGGCCAAGATCGCCACCGCGGACCAACCTTGACGCCGACTCCACCGCGTCGTCGGACCCACGAACTCGCCGTGATCAGCGCCACGTTCTCCAAGAACGGCAACACGAAGACGCCAGACTTTCGATCGAAGCGCCGGAGAGTAACGCGACGTCAATCGACCAGCGCTGGGCCTTGTCGATATGCATGCACTGGGAACCAGCGACTTGCAGTCTGCGACAGTTGCCCTGCGTTCACCCGTGAGCTGCGGCAAGTCCAGTGGCCCAAAACCAAGAACTTCAAGCCAGATGTGCCCGAGAAGTACGACGGCAGGATACACCCGACGGAGTTCCTCAGCATCTACACCATCACGGTGCAGGCTGCCGGAGGACGCGACGAGAAGATCCTCGCCAACTACTTCCCGCTGGTACTCAAGCCTAACATCAGATCTTGGCTCATGCACTTGCCGGACGGCTCCATCTCCTCATGGGCGGACCTGTGCCATCAGTTCGTCGGCGCCTTCACGGGTGGCCACAAGCCTCATGGCCAGGAGAGCAACCTCCACTTGCTCGTCCAGAAGGAGGGAGAACCCCTGCGCAAGTATATACAAAGATTCAGCCAGGTGCAGCGCAACATCCCAGACATCCACCCTGCCGCGGTTATTAGCGCGTTTCATCAGAACGTGCGTAACCGCAGGATGAGGGAGGAGATGGTGATGTGCAAAATCAGAGATGTCAGCGAGCTCTACGCTCTGGCCGACAAGTGTGCACGGGCTGAGGAGGGTAGGAAAATCCCCGGAGAGATTGCCGGGGCAGAAGGATCTGACAGTGAGGATGCCGCCCCGGCAAGAAAGAACCGGAGGCGTAACAATAGGAAGAGAAAGGCTAAGGATGTACTAGCCGTTGAGCATTCCGGCAACGGAGGCGGCTCCGACAAGGCCAAGACCGACGACTCCGGCGAGGCTGTGGTAGCCACCGACAAGCAAGATAGCTCCGGCAAGCGGTATTGCAAGATCCACCGCACCAAGGGCCATGATCTCCAAACCTGCAAGAAAGTGGAGCAGATGGCGGAGCTGCAGAAAGCTGAATACGAGCGCCGCGACAAGGAGAAAGCCTAGGGAGGTGGCGGAGGATCCGGCAAGAAGCTCCCCGCCCGGGGAGGGAACCGCGGCAAGACCAAAACGCGGCAAGGAGACAGGCCTCCCCGCGGCCGCGACAAGGACAAAGATGAAGATGAAGATGATGAGATGGAGGAAGATGAGGCTGATGACCAGGAGTTTCAGAAGGCAACGAAGGTGTTGTGCATCGACGGCGGCGCCTCTCTGCACACCTCGCACCGCCAACTCAAGCAATGGGTGCGAGAAGTGAACGCAGCAGAACCGTCCGTCGAGGCGCGCAAGCCTCTGAAGTGGTCCAGCACGCCCATCATCTTCGACATTGAGGACCACCCTGATCGCATCACTGTGGTCGGGTGCTTGCCAATGTTGGTTTCACCAACAATCCGCAACCTCAAGGTCACGAAGATGCTGGTTGACGGCGGGGCCGGCCTGAACCTGATTTCCTCCGCAGTACTCAAGAAGCTCCAGATCCCCGACGACGAGCTTGAAGAGACTGGCACCTTTCAAGGAATAAATCCAGGAAGGAGCCAGCCCAAGGGGAAGATCACATTGCCGGTGACATTCGGCAGCGAGCTGAACTTCAGGACTGAGAGGGTCACATTCGACGTGGCTGATATCCCCTTACCTTACAACGGGATACTCGGCCGACCCTTTTCGCCAAGTTCATGGTGGGCTCTCCACGCATACAATGTGCTCAAGATGCCTGGCCCGATGAGTGTCATTTCTGTCCAAGGCGACAAGAAGGATGCACTCATCTGCGCCGACAAGATCTACCGGGAAGCAGCAGCTGCAGCAGAGCGCGAGCCACTTGCCGCTGAAGCTCCCCGGGGGAAGAAGAAGGCCAAGTCCGGCAAGGACAGCTCTGGTGCCCACTCCGGCAAGCGCATCACCCCGGAGCGCTGCGCTGCCGTCGAGGACGCGCCATCGAGCTCCACCGGCAAGTGCGAAAGGCGAAGGCAGACCAACCAAAGACCAAGCCCGGCAAGAACGGCTCTGGTGTTCGCTCCGGCAAGCCTGCTTCTCCGGAGCGCCGCGCTGCCGTCGAAGACGCGCCATCGAGCTCTGCCGGCCAGTGGGGCAAAGAAAAGTTGCCAAGCTTCGAACTTTTGAGTTGTGCTCCCTGAAAATCCGTACCTTGTATGAAGAACCTGAGCGCGGAAGGGTCGAGTCGTGGTTAGGTTGCGCCATCGATCTGTTTCGAGTCCGCTCGACGATAAAAGCACGCCGCAACCAGCCCGACGAGTTCTTCCCGCCGGAGGCAACACCGCCAGCGGGTCGCTGATGCCCTGCGCTCAGCAAGCGTGTTTGCGCCGGTGGGTTCCCCGAAAGCGTAAGGACGAGAACATACAAGGGGGAAAGACCAGGGAAGGAGCACGGCCTCGACGGATTGTTGAGGACGGAAAAGCTAAGTCGTCCGAGTTTTTGTACTGAGCACTTCTTAGTTCCATGCTTTTTTTATGTTATGTTCCTCGTGCGTTCGTCCTTTGTACGCAATACCTGTGCGCGGAGGAGCCAACTCGTGGTTAAGTTGCGTCCTTGCTTTGTTTCCGAGTCCGCTCAACAATACAAGTGCATCGCAATCGCCCGAGAAGGTTGCTTGCGGAAACAACACCGCCAATGGGCTGCTGATGTCCCGTACTCAGTAAGTGTGTTAGCGCCGGCAAGTTCCCTAGAAGCGTAGGGTAAAAACGCACAAAGGATATAACGAAATAGAGGGCGTAACATAGCAAGCCTTGTCGTAAGGCGCCCTTCGTATGAGAGACTTGTGCGCGGAGGAACTAACTCACGGCTGAGTTGCGTCCTTGATTTGTTTCCAAGTCCGCTCAACAATTCAAGTCTTGGAATCGCTCGAGAAGGTTTCTTGCCGGAAACAACACCGCCAGCGGGCTGCTGATGTCCCGTACTCAGCAAGTGTGTTAGCGCCGGCAAGTTCCCTAGCAGCGTAGGGTATAAACATACGAGGGGCAAAGCATGGCATCGTTTTGCAAAATCACACATAAAATAAAATATAGATAACAAACTTATAACAGTACTGTCTCAGCTGTTTTCATGGCTGTAATTACAGCGACAAGGAGGAGCCAGAAGGGCGCACCGGCCTCGGCAAGCCAGCTTTGCTGGGGGCTGCAAGTGCCAAAAGTCCCTTCGCGACGAGCCAGGCCCCCCGGCGGCCGCGGCGTCAGCGGCTAAGGCAAAAGAGGGCACACCAGCACCTGGACTTTGGCGGAGCCAGAGTTGCCGGAAGCTGCGAAGGCCAAGATTCCTCCCCGACAATCTAATGACGCCGGGGGGGGGCTGTGGAGTCAGATAAGTTCTTCATCCCTCGTCATGCATCCTCTTATGGACCGGGGAAGGCGGGGCTGCGTCCTTGAACGAGCGTGTCTTGTAAAACCCATACGCGAAGGAGCCAAGTCGTGGCCCAGTTGCGCCGTTGGTTTGTTTCCGAGTCCGCTCAACAGACACAAGTGCGCTGCAACTGGCCCGGCAAGGTTGCTTGCCGGAAGCAACACCGCCAGCGGGCTGCTGATGTCCCGCACTCAGCAAGTGTGTTCGCTCCGGCAAGTTACCTAGAAGCGTAGGATGGGAGCATACAAGGCACGAAATCAAGTAAAGGACTTAGTCCGGCCAGCGTTCCCCTCTTTTCATTAAAAACATCCTAGTTTAGTACAAGTCCATAGAGGATGAAAAACATGATAGAGAGGATTACAGATTTTAAATACAGCTAAAAGCCCGAAGGCTTACAAATTAAAGGATTAGATGCCCATAATCCCTCTCCTGTTTCTTTGTTCAGGAGGTAGGTCAAGGAGGCCCCGGCAAGAGGAGCTTGCCGGGGAGGGCAAAAGGGGCGCCTAGGAGAGCTACGGGTGCCAGAAGACACCAAGAGAACTTCCCGGGGGCCGGCCAGGATCTTGGCGGAGACGGAGGCGCCGGAGGCAGAGCTTGAAGACGGGGTGGTGGGACGTCAGCACGCTGTCGAGGGCTCCTCGCCCTCGTACTCCGACTTGACGGCCTTGCCGCCACCCCTCTTCCTCTTCCACAGCCTCCCTACGCCAGCCACCCAAGGAGACGGCCCGGGGAGTTGAAGGCCATGCGACCGGATGATGGGGTCGCCGGTGGCGCTGAGGCAGCGTCCGGCGCCTAGTCGGACCCGCCATCCTCGTCATCGTCGCTGCCGCTCCCTCCTCGTCACTCTCGCTCGAGGAGGGGCCTTCGCTATCGGAGGAGCTGTCCACAGACATCTCGCCCGGTGCCGAGTACCAAGACCTTGACGGCAAGAGAAGGTCGCCCTCCATTAACTTAAAATGGAGAGTGAACCCCGCCGTCAAGCTGTGGATGCGGGCGAACGTCTTCCACCCTCGGTCGAAGTACATCACACCGGGGGCTGGGGACACGACACTAACTCGAGTGCCGCTGATCCCGCAGCCCCTCATGCGCAACTCCATCATCTCGGGCGGATCCGGTTCCATCGCGCTTGCGAACGGGGCCGGCAGCCGGAGGCGGCGACGAGGTGCTCGGCGTAGCTTGATGAAGAACTCCCAGGGATCGTCTCCGGTGTGGACCGCCTCGAGGAAAGGAGCCGCCGGCGGAGACGGGGGAGGTGCATCGCCCCGGCCGCCTCTCCCCCGAGCGCCCCGACCACGTCCTCGACCCCGTCCGCGGCCTCGCCCCCTCCCTCTCCCCCTCGTGGCCGGCTCCGCCACCACAGGTGCAGGATAGGGAGAGGCGCACTGCCTGGAGGCAACCCTCGCTGCCACCGTTGAAGGACCAGGATTCCCTCCATCCATGGCAGATGAGAGGAAGAGTAACGGAAGTTGAAGACGAAGGGAGAAGAGGAAGTGTGGGACTATTGTGCTCTCCTTCCGTCCCTTTTAAAGGGCGAAGTGGGGGCTTGGCCGCCCCGCTCAGCCAATCAGAAAGCCAGGAGGACAGAGGAGCGGGGCCAACCCGCCATCTTCGCCCGTGACGGCTCGGTCTCCCACCTTCGCCGCCCACGACTTCTCACGCATGGGAGCCGCGTGGCGAAAAAGCGGAGCCGGAGCGAAATGACCTCGCCCTGCAGCACGATCACGGGGGTGGACGCCTTAAAGATCGCACACGCCACCCATGTCTCCCACGACGTCGCAATCGACGCGTGCCGTTGCGGGGGAGCGCGGTGGGCGCGGAGCCCGTTGCTGTGCGGACCCAGGCCACGCGTGCCCGTGCACTATTTTGGGCCTGGCCCAACAATGCTCGGCACCGTGTATGGCCCAGGCCCAGGGGCTCCTGTCGGTGTACTAAAGTAGGGGGTACCTTAGTGCCCCGAACTTGTGCTGCAGCGCGCAGCACCACACCAGCAAGGCTTGCCGGACGCCCGGCAAGGCTCTCCACCACTCCTTATCACTGCCATTTAAGAACAAAGTACTAACCAAGAGAACGAAGGCCCCGGCAAGAGGAGCTTGCCGGGAAGGCCAACCGAGGCAACACCAGAATACTTGCCGCGGCGCCCCGCGCGCCCCGGCAAGGCCCAGCGGCCAGCAAGCTTGCCGGCACAACAAAAGGACCGCGCCTAAGGCACTTGCCACGGCAAGGCTACCACCCAACTCCAACGCACCCAGTGACGCGTCGCCACCAGGCCATTCCAAGGGCACGTGGCGAGGCACTACGCAGCCATACGGAGCGAGGTGGCAAACGGAGCTGACAGAGGCGCCGTCGTGGCAACCGGAGGCTCACTTAACGGTCACTCCTCCTGCACTGTTGGGGCGACCGGACGGGCATTTAATGCCCTTGTCCCCTGCCGTCAGAGTTAGGTAGGGGCACAAGTTGTGCTGCTTGCACCAACCTGCGATTTTACCTTTCTACCCCCTCTTCCTACGCTGCCACCTGTGGATCCCCCCTTAGAGTATAAAAGGGAGGCCCATGCGCACGTAGAAGGGGTTCGGTCCATTCGATACCCATAGCTCCACCATATGCTCGTTCGCTCGAGCAAGATCAAATAACACACAGAAGGCAGCAGTAGGGGTCTTATCTCTCCGGAGAGCCCCGAAGCTGGGTAAAAAATCGTCCGTCTCCCCCGCACGCTCGACCTCGATCTGCTCTGCGCACGGTCCCCGCTCCCCTGCCAAACCAGAAGGGGCCCCCGAGTGCCCCATAGGTGTTCGAGGCCACAGAGACACGAAAAAGCCGCGACAGCAGGAATTTAAAAACTCTAACGCCTTCCGGTATGACCATGGGTCAAGTGGTGGCTCAGGATCCGGTTTCCATGGGTCGAGCCACGATGGAGCTTCCGGTTCAGGTTTCAATCAGGGCGGTCATAACAACCAGAATAATCGGAGCAGTCAAGGAGGTTACAACCAGCAGCAGCAGTCGGTTATCCAAAACAGTTGAACAATGGGCAGTATCACGTTTTCACAACCAGTTTGGATAAGCGCGACCGGAAACTTCACAAGCGAGCGGTGAACTCTGTTGAACCGGCCATACCACGTTACTTATGTTGGTCGGAACAGCCTATCGTGTGGAGCAGGGAGGATCACCCACGCCGAGTTGACAATCCGGGCCAGTTGGCGTTAGTGGTAGACCCTCAGGTGGGAGGTTATAAATTCACCAAGGTGCTCATGGATGGAGGGAGTAGTATTAACATCCTGTACTATGAGACATTCCGTCGCATGGGGCTAACAGACAAAAATATCAGACCGTCTAATACGGTGTTCCATGGTGTGGTGCCTGGCAAATCAGCATATCCTGTTGGTAAGATAGCCCTGGAGGTGGCTTTTGGGGACGAGCATGATTCCCGATCTGAAACACTAACCTTTGAGGTGGTGAAAATCCGGAGCCCGTATCACGCCTTATTTGGGCGGCTGGCTTATGCCAAATTCATGGCACGACCTTGTTACATCTATTTACAGCTCAAGATGCCGGGTCACAAAGGGACAATAACGGATCATGGGAGCCGCAAGATTGCTTTGGAATGTGAGAAAGGTGATGCGGCCTATGCAGAGTCGGTTTGTGCCATGGAGGAGTTGAAATATTATAGGGACAACGTTGATCCGGCGGACATGACCCCTTTGAAGAGGCCGACTACGGAGCATGATTCAGATCTGAAGTTCAAATCAGCGGCTGAGACCAAGCTTGTTGACTTCGTGCTCGGCGATTCGTCCAAGCAGTTCACTGTCAGTGCCAACTTGGACCCTAAATAGGAAAGCGCGCTCATCGAGTTCATCCGTGAGAATCGGGACATTTTTGCATGGAAGCCTTCTGACATGCCAGGTGTACCGAGGGAACTCGCTGAGCACACTCTTAATGTTGATCCCAAGTATAAACCGGTAAAGCAATTTCTCCGCCGGTTTAACGAAGAAAGGCGCAAAGCTATTGGAGAGGAGGTGGCCAGGCTCTTAGCAGCTGGTTTTATCATTGAAGTGTTCCATCCAGAGTGGCTTGCTAATCCGGTGCTAGTTCTTAAGAAAAATGGCACTTGGCGTATGTGTGTGGATTACACGGATCTTAACAAGGCTTGTCCAGCGGATCCTTTTGCCCTCCCCTGCATTGACCAGATTATTGATGCCACGGCGGGTTGTGAGCGTTTGAGTTTTTGGATGCGTATTCTGGGTATCATTAGATCAAAATGGCGGTTAAGGACCAGGAGAAGACGGCGTTTATTACTCCCTTTGGAGCCTTCTGCTATGTATCTATGCCTTTTGGGCTCAAGAGCGCCAAGCCACTTATCAACGGTGTGTACAGAACTGCCTACATAAACAGATCGGCCGTAATGTGCACGCCTATGTGGATGATATTGTAGTCAAGTCAAGGCAGAAGGAGACACTGGTTGATGATTTGAAGGAAACCTTTGACAACTTGCGGGTTTACAAGATGATGCTTAACCCGGCCAAATGTGTTTTTGGTGTTCCGGCAGGCAAGTTACTGTTGGGGAACGTAGTAATTTCAAAAAATTTCCTACGCACATGCAAGATCATGGTGATGGCATAGCAACGAGAGGGGGGAGTGTTTGTCCATGTACCCTCGTAGACCGTAAGCGGAAGCGTTATGACAACGCGGTTGATGTAGTCGTACGTCTTCACGATCCGACCGATCCAAGTACCGAACGTACGGCACGTCCGAGTTCAGCACACGTTCAGCTCGATGACGATCTCCGGCCTCCGATCCAGCAGAGCTCCGGAGATGAGTTCCGTCAGCACGACGGCGTGGTGATGATGATGATGTTCTACGGTAGCGAGGCTTCGCCTAAGCTCCGCAACGATATGACCGAGGTGGAATATGGTGGAGGGGGCACCGCACGACTAAGGAACGATCCGTAGATCAACTTGTGTGTCCATGGGGTGCCCCCGCCTCAGATATAAAGGAGAGGAGGAGGGAGGGCCGGCCCTCTACTATGGCGGCATACAGGGAGTCCTACTCCCACCGGAGTAGGATTCCCCTTCCTAGTCCAACTAGGAGACCTTCCATGTATTAGGAGTAGGAGACTAGGAAAGGGGAGGAGAAGGGAAGGAAGGAGGGGTGCGGCCCTCCCTTAGTCCATTCGGACTAGGGCAAGGCGGCGCCTGCCAGGCAGCCCTCTCTCTTCCCGTATGGCCCATAAGGCCCAATACTTCTCCCGGCGAATTCCGTAACTCTCCAGTACTCAAAAATACCGAATCACTCGAACCTTTCCGAACTCCGAATAGTCGTCCAATATATCGATCTTTACGTCTCGACCATTTCGAGACTCCTCGTCATGTTCCCGATCTCATCCGGGACTCCGAACTCCTTCGGTACATCAAAACTCATAAACTCATAATATAAGTGTCATCGAAACCTTAAGCGTGCGGACCCTACGGGTTCGAGAACTATGTAGACATGACCTAGAACTATTCTCGGTCAATAACCAATAGCGGGACCTGGATGCCCATATTGGCTCCTACATATTCTCCGAAGATCTTTATCGGTCAAACCGCATAACAACATACGTTGTTCCCTTTGTCATCGGTATGTTACTTGCCCGAGATTCGATCGTCGGTATCTAATACCTAGTTCAATCTCGTCACCGGCAAGTCTCTTTACTCGTTCTGTAATGCATCATCCTGTAACCAACTCATTGGTCACATTGCTTGCAAGGTTTATAATGATGTGCATTACCGAGAGGGCCCAGAGATACCTCTCCGACAATCAGAGTGACAAAACCTAATCTCGAAATACGCCAACTCAACATGTACCTTCGGAGACACCTGTAGTACTCCTTTATAATCACCCGATTCGTTGTGGCGTTTGGTAGTACCCAAAGTGTTCCTCCGTAAACGGAGTTGCATAATCTCATAGTTACAGGAACATGTATAAGTCATGAAGAAAGCAATAGCAACATACTAAGCGATCAAGTGCTAAGCTAACGGAATGGGTCAAGTCAATCACATCATTCTCCTAATGATGTGATCCGTTAATCAAATGACAACACTTTTGTCCATGGCTAGGAAACATAACCATCTCGATAAACGAGCTAGTCAAGTAGAGGCATACTAGTGACACTATGTTTGTCTATGTATTCACACAAGTATTATGTTTCCGGTTAATACAATTCTAGCATGAATAATAAACATTTATCATGAAATAAGGAAATAAATAATAACTTTATTATTGCCTCTAGGGCATATTTCCTTGAGTCTCCCACTTGCACTAGAGTCAATAATCTAGTTCACATCGCCATGTGATTTAACACCAATATTCATATCTGTATATGATTAACACCCATAGTTCACATCATCATGTGACCAACATCCAAAGGGTTTACTAGAGTCAATAATCTAGTTCACATCGCTATGTGATTAACACCCAAAGAGTACTAAGGTGTGATCATGTTTTGCTCGTGAGAGAAGCTTAGTCAACGGGTCTGTCATATTCAGAGCCGTATGCATTTTGCAAATATTTTATGTCCACAATGCTCTGTATGGAGTTACTCTAGTTAATTGCTCCGACTTTCAATATGTATCCAGGTTGAGACTTAGAGTCATCTGGATCTGTGTAAAAGTTTGTACTGATGTAACTTTTACAACAAACTCTTTTATCACCTCCATAATCGAGAAACATCTCCTTAGTCCTTACTAAGGATATTCTTGACCAATGTCCAGTGATCTACTCCTAGATCACTATTGTACTCTCTTGCCAAATTCAGAGCAAGGTATACAATAGGTCCGGTACATAGCATAGCATACTTTATAGAACCTATGATGAGGCATAGGGAATGACTTTCATTCTCTCTCTATTTTCTGCTGTGGTCGGGATTTGAGTCTTACTCAATTTCATACCTTTACAACGCAGCAAGAACTCTTTCTTTGACTGCTCCATTTTGAACTATTTGAAAATCTCGCCAAGGTATTTACTCATTGAAAATCTTATCAAGCGTCTTGATCTATCTCAATAGATCTTGATGCTCAATATGTAAGTAGCTTTATCGAGGTCTTTTCTTTTAAAGAACTCCTTTAAAACACTCCTTTATGCTTTGCGAAAAATTCTACATCATTTCGATCAACAATATGTCACTCACATATACTAATCAGAAAGGTTGTAGTGCTCCCACTCACTTTATTGTAAATACAGGCTTCATCGTAAGTCCATATAAAACTATATGCTTTGATCAACTTATCAAAGCGTATATTCCAACTCTGAGATGCTTGCACCAGTCCATAGATGGATCGCTGGAGCTTGCACATTTTGTTAGCACCTTTAGGATTGACAAAACCTTCTTGTTGCATCATATACAACTCTTCTTTAATAAATCCATTAAGGAATGCAGTTTTGACATCCATTTGCCAGATTTCATAAAATGTGGCAATTGCTAACACGATTCAGACAGACTTAAGCATCGATACGGGTGAGAAAATCTCATCGTATTCAACCCCTTGAACTTGTTGAAAACCTTTTGCAACAATTCGAGCTTAGTGGATAGTAACACTACTATCAGTGTCCGTCTTCCTCTTGAAGATCCATTTATTTAACATGGCTTGCTGATCATCGAGCAAGTCAATCAAAGTCCATACTTTGTTTTCATACATGGATCATATCTCAGATTTTATGGCCTCAAGCCATTTCGCGGAATCTGGGCTCATCATCGCTTCCTCATAGTTCGTAGGTTTATCATGGTCTAGTAACATGACTTTCAGAACAGGATTACCGTACCACACTGGTGCGGACCGTACTCTGGAAGACCTACGAGGTTCTGTAGTAACTTGATCTGAAGTTTCATGATCATCAACATTAGGTTCCTCACTAATTGGTGTAGGAATCACTGGAACTGATTTCAGTGATGAACTATTTTCCAATTCGGGAGAAGGTACAAATTACCTTATCAAGCTCTACTTTTCTCCCACTCAATTCTTTCGAGAGAAACTCCTTCTCTAGAAAGGATCCATTTTTAGCAATGAATAACTTGCCTTCGGATCTGTGATAGAAGGTGTACCCAATAGTTACCTTTGGGTATTCTATGAAGACACACTTCTCCGATTTGGGTTTGAGCTTATCAGGATGAAAATTTTTCACATAAGCATCGTAGCCCCAAACTTTAAGAAACGACAACTTGGGTTTCTTGCTAAACCACAGTTCATATGGTGTCGTCTCAACGGATTTAGATGGTGCCCTTTTAACGTGAATGCAGCTGTCTCTAATGCATAACCCCAAAACAACAATGGTAAATCAATAAGAAACATCATAGATCGCACCATATCTAATAAAGTAGGATTACAACGTTCGGACACACCATAATGTTGTGGTGTTCCAGGTGGCGTGAACTGTGAAACTATTTCACATTGTTTTAGTTGAAGACCAAACTCGTAACTCAAATATTCATCTTTGCGATCAGATCGCAAAAACTTTATTTTCTTGTTACGATGATTTTCTACTTCACTCTGAAATTCTTTGAACTTTTCAAATGTTTCAGACTTGTGCTTCATCAAGTAGATATACCCATATCTGCTCAAATCATCTGTGAAGGTCAGAAAATAACGATACCCACCGCGAGCCTTAACACTCATTGGATCGCATACATCGGATGTATTATTTCCAATAAGTCAGTTGCTCGCTCCACTGTTCCGGAGAACGGAGTCTTAGTCATCTTGCCGATGAGGCATGGTTCGCAAGCATCAAGTGATTCATAATCAAGTGATTCAAAAATCCCATCAGCATGGAGTTTCTTCATGCGCTTTACACCAATATGACCTAAATGGCAGTACCACAAATAAGTTGCACTATCATTATTAACTTTGCATCTTTTGGCCTCAATATTATGAATATGTGTATCACTACGATCGAGATCCAACAAACTATTTTCATTGGGTGTATGACCATTGAAGGTTTTATTCATGTAAACAGAACAACAATTATTCTCTGATTTTAAATGAATAACCGTATCGCAATAAACATGATCAAATCATATTCAAGCTCAACGCAAATGCCAAATAACATTTATTTAGGTTTAACACTAATCCCGAAAGTATAGGGGTGTGCGATGATGATCATATCAATCTTGGAACCACTTCCAACATACATCGTCACTTCACCCTTAACTAGTCTCTGTTTATTCTGCAACTCCCATTTCGAGTTACTAATCTTAGCAACTGAACTAGTATCAAATACTGAGGGGTTGCTATAAACACTAGTAACGTACACATCAATAACATGTATATCAAATATACTTATGTTCACTTTGCCATCCTTCTTATCCGCCAATCACTTGGGGTAGTACCTCTTCCAGTGACCAGTCTCTTTGCAGTAGAAGCACTTAGTCTTAGGCTTAGGACCAGACTTGGGTTTCTTCACTTGAGCAGCAGCTTGCTTGCCGTTCTTCTTGAAGTTCCCCTTCTTTTCCCTTTGCCCTTTTCTTGAAACTAGTGGTCTTGTCAATCATCAACACTTGATGCTCTTTCTTGATTTCTACCTTCGTTGATTTCAACATCACGAAGAGCTCGGGAATCATTTTCGTCATCCCTTGTATACTATAGTTCATCACGAAGTTCTAGTAACTTAGTAATGGTGACTAGAGAATTCTGTCAATCACTATCTTATCTGGAAAATCAACTCCCACTTGATTCAAGCGATTGAAGTACCCAGACAATCTGAGCACATGCTCACTAGTTGAGCGATTCTCCTCCATCTTTTAGCTATAGAACTTGTTGGAGACTTCATATCTCTCAACTCGGGTATTTGCTTGAAATATTAACTTCAATTCCTGGAACATCCCATATGGTCCATGACGTTCAAAACGTCTTTGAAGTGCCGATTCTAAGCTGTTAAGCATGTTGCACTAAACTATCAAGTAGTCATCATATTGAGCTAGCCAAACGTTCATAACGTCTGCATCTGCTCCTGCAATAGGTCTGTCACCTAGTGGTGCATTAAGGACATAATTCTTATGTGCAGCAATGAGGATAAACCTCAGATCACGGATCCAATCCGCATCATTGCTACTAACATTTTTCAACACAGTTTTCTCTAGGAACATATCAAAATAAACATATGAAAGCAACAACGCGAGCTATTGATCTATAACATAATTTGCAAAATACTACGGGACTAAGTTCATGATAAATTAAAGTTCAATTAATCATATTACTTAAGAACTCCCACTTAGAGACATCTCTCTAGTCATCTAAGTGATCACGTGATCCAAATCAACTAAACCATGTCCGATCATCACGTGAGATGGAGTAGTTTCAATGGTGAACATCACTATGTTGATCATATCTACTATATGATTCACGCCGACCTTCGGTCTCCGTGTTCGAGGCCATATCTGTATATGCTAGGCTCGTCAAGTTTAACTTTGAGTATTCGCGTGTGCAACTGTTTTGCACCGTTGTATTTGAACGTAGAGCCTATCACACCCGATCATCACGTGGTGTCTCAAAGACGAAGAACTTTCGCAGCGGTGCATACTCGGGAGAACACTTCTTGATAATTAGTGAGAGATCATCTTAAAATGCTACCGTCAAACAAAAACATAATAAGATGTATAACAGAATAAACATCATATGCAATCAAAATATGTGACATGATATGGCCATGATCATCTTGCGCCTTTGATCTCCATCTCCAAAGTACTGTCATGATCTCTATCGTCACCGGCACGACACCATGATCTCCATCATCTTGATCTATATCAATGTGTCATCATATGGTCGTCTCACCAACTATTGCTCTTGCAACTATTGCTATCGCATAGCAATAAAGTAAAGCAATTATTTGGCACTTGCATCTTATGCAACAAAGAGACAACCATAGAGCTTCTGCCAGTCGCTGATAACTTCAACAAAACATGATCATCTCATACAACAACTTATATCTCGTCACGTCTTGACCATATCACATCACAACATGCCCTGCAAAAACAAGTTAGACGTCCTCTACTTTGTTGTTGCAAGTTTTACGTGGCTGCTACGGGCTTAAGCAAGAACCAATCTCACCTACGCATCAAAACCACAACGATAGTTTGTCAAATAGACTCCGTTTTAACCTTCACAAGGACCGGGCGTAGCCATACTCGGTTCAACTAAAGTTGGAGAAACAGACACCCGCTAGTTACCCGTGTGTGCAAAGCACGGCGGTAAAACCAGTCTCGCGTAAGCGTCTGGCGTAATGTCGGTCCGGCTGCTTCATCCAACAATACCGCTGAACCAAAGTATGACATGCTGGTAGGCAGTATGACTTATATCGTCCACAACTCACTTGTGTTCTACTCGTGCATATAACATCAACGCATAAAACCTGGCTCGGATGCCACTGTTGGGGAACGTAGTAATTTCAAAAAATTTCCTACGCACATGCAAGATCATGATGATGGCATAGCAATGAGAGGGGAGAGTGTTCGTCCACGTACCCTCGTAGACCGTAAGCGGAAGCGTTATGACAACGCGGTTGATGTAGTCGTACGTCTTCACGATCCGACCGATCCAAGTACCGAACGTACGGCACGTCCGAGTTCAGCACACGTTCAGCTCGATGACGATCTCTGGCCTCCGATCCAGCAGAGCTCCGGAGATGAGTTCCGTCAGCACGACGGCGTGGTGATGATGATGATGTTCTACCGGCGCAGGGCTTCGCCTAAGCTCCGCGATGATATGACCGAGGTGGAATATGGTGGAGGGGGGCACCGCACACGGCTAAGGAACGATCCGTAGATCAACTTGTGTGTCCATGGGGTGCCCCCTGCCCCGTATATAAAGGAGAGGAGGAGGGAGGGCCGCCCTCTACTATGGCGCGCCTAGGAGTCCTACTCCCACCGAGTAGGATTCCCCTTCCTAGTCCAACTAGGAGACCTTCCATGTATTAGGAGTAGGAGACTAGGAAAGGGAGGGAGAAGGAAGGAAGGAGGGGTGCGGCCTCCCCTTAGTCAACCCGGACTAGGGCAGGGCGCACGGCCTGCCCAGGCAGCCCTCTCTCTTTCCCGTATGGCCCATAAGGCCCAATACTT